>VDFB02028226.1:0-16409 GCA_007258455.2 Sequoia sempervirens
AAGGAGTTTATTGGCTTCCAGGATGTTCTTGCATCATTTTTAGGTGAATTTTGTTGTCCAAAAGTTTTGGATTGTTCAAAGGAAGCATGCAATTCAAAGTTTAATGTGTTTTCACAAGTAATGGCTGACTTGGTGCTTACACTACATTCAAAGATGTTCAATTGTTAATAAAGGCATAGTATGGCACGTGAGAGTTGATTTAGGTCCCAGTTAAGTTTTTTTTGGTCCACTTTTTTTTCTTATCCACCACGGGAATGTTCAGAGCCAAGATAATTTGAAATTGCAAAGTGGGAAGCATGTATAGACAACCTTGGAGAAGGTTTTCAAGGTTGAGGATAGTAGAAGTATGAGTTGAGATGTTGAGGGTTGATAAGATAGAAAATATAGACGTGTGTGATGCAAGTGATATGAATTTTTGAAGAGTAGAGTGTGATTTTGAGTAGAGAAGTGCGGAATTCAAAGTGTTGGACTTTTGAATGCAGTGAGCTAAGGGTGCCCGTAATCATTCAAAAAAGATAGTGAAGGTGTTGGAGCTTTTGTAGTGGATTCTCCATTGCATTGAGAAGTTTTTCTCTATGTAGCATTTCTCTTCTATCTTCTTATTCTTTATGTGGTAGTGAGCCCGAGTTGTGAGCCTTTGTGGATAGTGTGTCCTATTCTAGTAGTGAGCCTTAGTACCAGTTTTGCAATTACTTATATTATGAGCTATTCCTCACTGTGGTTTTTCCCTCATTAGGTTTTCCATGTAAAGATAGTGTTCTCTTATGTGTGGTGTTCATTGTTTCAATTTTTGTTATTTGCTTTTCATGTTTAATAATAGATTAAAGGTTTAATGAATGCTTGTGGATCTGATTATTGTTGATGGTTTTGATGTTTTAATTGGATACAACTAATTCACCCCCCTTCTTAGTTGTCTTGTCCATTTAACAATTGGTATCAAAGAAAGAATCCTTGAAGAAAATATTAACAACTTGAGGTAGATCTAGGATGGCGAACAAGATAGAAAGCCCTAAGTTTGATGGCATGGACTATGCATTTTGGAAGACAAAGATGGAAGGATATCTAGAATCTTTTGGATATGAGATTGAAAGGGAAAGAAAGACTCAATATGTTGCACTTGTTAATGGTTTGAGAACAAGTGATGAGGTCAAGGAACATGAAATAAATTGTAAGGAAAGGTTTATTCTTGTGAATAGTCTCTCAAATTTTGAATTAGTAAAAATTATGATTCTTAGTACTGCTAAAGAAGTTTGGGATAATCTAGAAAGAATTTATGAAGGAGATGATAAGGTTAAAAAAGTGAAGTTACAGAATATAAAAGCACAATTTGAGACCTTGTGAATTTTTTAAGATGAAACAATTACAAGTTATATGTAGAGGGTTGATGAGCTGGCAAGTGCGATGAGAGGTCTTGGTGCACAATTCAAAGAACCTAGAGTGGTAAAGAAAGTTTTCATATCTCTTCCTAATTCTTATAGTGAAAAGGTATTTGCTATTGAGGAAGTTGCAAATTTTAATACTTATTCTAGACATCAGTTGTTGGGTACACTAACTTCAGTTGAAATGAGAAAACATGGTTGGAAAAAATTGTACAAAAGTGGAGACTACTTTCAAGGCTAGAAAATTAGAAAAGGTTGAAGATTCAGATGGAGATGATCTTGAAGATGTGTAAGCTAACTTTGTAAGAAGGATGAAAAAGGGCACCGGTAATTACAAAAGTAAACTTCCTTTTAAATGTTTTAGTTGTGGAAATATAGGTCACTATGCTTCAAGATGTCCAAATAGAGCTATGAACAATAAAATTAGGGAGAACAAAGGAAAGTTGATTAAGAGAAGTTACTATGTTAGAGAAGATGTTGCTATTTCTAATGATGAATTTGATTATGGAGATGATGATGAATGATTTTTCTTGGAAATAAAAGATGAATCTAATTCTACTAACAACGAAAGTTGTGAGAAGGAAAGTGTTCTAAAAAAGAAGGATAAGATTGAAGGTAATTTGGTATCTAATTTTCATGCTAGATAGGATAAGAACTATTGGGTTGTTGATAGTGGCTGCTCTAATCACATGATAGGAGACAAAAGTAAGTTTTTTAAATTTAAAAAGTATAATGGAGGATTGGTTAAATTTGGAGATGATTCATAAACTAAGATTTGTGGAATATGTTCAATCAGTTTTGATGGAAAGCATAATACTAAAGATGTTTAATATGTTAAAGGATTAAGGAATTATCTTTTGAGTGTTCAAAAAATTAATAAAAAAGGATATAATTTGTGTTTTAGGATGATATATGTGAGATCAAAAAAGGATTTGGAACTGTGATTTTTTCCGGTAAGAGAATAGATGGAAATATCTATCAGCTCAATGGTGTTGATGATCATTTCTTTATGAATCAAATTAATGATAGTTGGTTATGGCATCAGAGGATGTGTCACATGAATTTTGATAATTTAGTTAGAATCAATTCAGTTTAAGTAGTAAGAGACCTACCAAGAATCACAAATCCTATCAATGTTGTTTGCAAAGATAGTCAATTTAGAAAAGAAACAAGGAGTAGTTTCAAAGGAAAAGAGAAATCTGCTACTAGACTACTAGAATTGATACATATAGATATTTTTGGTCCTACTAGAGTGAGAAGTCTTCAAGGTGATAGGTATTTAATGCTTTTGATTGATGATTAGTTTAGAATGACATGGGTTAATTTTCTTAGAGAAAAATATATAAAGCTCTATATAAATTTAAAGCATTTAAAGCTATGGTTAAGAATGAAATGGATTTGAAGATTAAATGTTTGAGGTATGATACAGGTGGAGAATTCACCTCCAATGAGTTGAACATGTTTTGTGAAGTTCATGAATAAAGAGGAACTTGTCTACCCCTAGAACTCCTTTGCAGAATGGAGTTGTTGAAAGGAAAAACATAATTGCTCAAGAAGTTGCAAGGACTATGATGAAAGAAGCTAAACTACTAAAACTATACTAGAGAGAAGCAATTTGTACTATTTTTAACATACTTAATAGAGTTCAATCCAAAGCTAATAGCACAAAGACTCCTTGTGATTTGTGGTATGGAAGGATTCCTACTATTAAGTACTTTAGAGTATTTGAAAGCAAATGCTATATCAAAAGAGACATGAAGAAAACTTGGGAAAATTTGATGCAAGGTTTGATGAAGGTATCTTCCTTGGATATTCCACTAAAAGAAAAGTTTACAAATGTTACAACAACATGCTAAGAAAGATTTTTGAGAGTGCAAATGTCAAGATTGATGAAAATTTGTAGAATTTAGTTGTTATAGATGGATGTGTCAGATGAACCTACTTGAGAAGAAGAAGAAGAAGAAAAATATAAAGAAAAAGAAATGTTAAATGAAGAGGAAGAAGCTCTGGAAAATACCCCTAAAACCTCGAAGTATGTGCAGAGAAATCATTCTGAAGAACCGATTATTGGAGAAAAAAGAAAATGTGTATCAATTGAAAAGAAAAAGAGTTGTTGAAGTCAAGGTAAATCTTTCCAAAACTGAACAAAAAATAGTGAATGAGGAATGCAGAGATGAATATTGGATGAAGGAAATGGAAGAAGAGTTGGAACAAACTGATAAAAATTAGACTTGGGAACTAGCCCCTAGACTTGAAAATAAGAATATAATTGGAACTAAGTGGGCATCTAGAAACGAGTTGAATGAGAATGGAGAAGTGGTAAGAAAAAAATCAAGACTTATGTGTAAGGGTTACTCACAAGTAGGAGGAATAAAATTTGAAGAAACATTTTCCTCAGAAGCTAGAATGGAAGCAATCAATTTTTTTTTGGTATTTGCAGCACATAAATGCTTTAAAGTTTATCAAATGCATGTGAAGTCTGCTTTCCTAAATCGAGAATTAGACCTAAAGAAGTTTATATGGAACAACTGGAAGGATTTCAATTGTTAGATCAACTAGATATGGTTTGTGGCTCGCACTCACAAAAGGATATGGATATCACAGTGAAACTTTCCTGGGAATTGGACATTCCGACAGGTGACTAATATCTTTCTGTGGACGTTCATTTACTTGTCAAACTAGGGGACGTAGACTTTAAATGGCGCAGCAAAATATATGCACTAGGAATTTGTTTTAGTCAAATCTTAGCAAAAAATACATACTGGAAAGAAATTCTATCTAAGCTTCTGGAGATAGTATCGAGGAGTGCTGCTCAACTATGCTTGATTAAAAAGCGAAGAAACTAAAATGGCCCGAAGCACAAACCATGAACACGCTATCTTTGCGGGAGCGATCCCTTGAGGGATGGACTCTCTATCTTCTGCGGGCAGTGTAAGGCCCAGTTGCATAAAAGCAAAGATGAAAGCCTGCTTGGATATATTGAAAGAACATCTAACTAATTAACTACAGATACTTACTAAGTGGGCCCCCTTAGCAAGCATCTACTGATTACACAGATGCTGAACTCAGAACTTCATTGATCTTTATTCATGAAAATAGAATGAAATACATTGTCTTGTTGGTGTGAAAACTAACAACAAACTCCGCTTCTGGTCAAACAGATTCTGTCTTTCATTATCATACTGATTCTTACATGATCTCTGCTACTCTGTTTCTATCTTACCTAAAAATCATCTATTACTCATTCTATTTCTCTTCTATCACTACCTCGTGCAGGAGGAGTATCTTATTTTTAAATTAAAAGAACAACTAACTAACTAACTTCATCCAAGAAAGACATGGAAGTAAAGTATATCCCTGAATCAAGGAACAAACTTCATAAATGAAGATTTGTAGTATTTGACTAGATTAGAGGGAAAGTCTAACGCTCCACTCTCAGTTGACTTTTCATTAAAATGCTTTCAAGTCCGGTTTGGTCCGAGAGGCATTATACAAGCTGATGATATACTTGTGGAGCTTCCCATGAAGGCCGTCACCGAAATGGGCTTTTCGCAGGGGCGAGAATCGAGGCTGGCATCTTGTTCGATCATTCTTCAACAACCTGCGAAACAAAAGGTAACAGACGCTCAAGAAGAGGCATATGGTATATACACGATATCTATTCATTAATCACGCATTTCAAATCTACTTCACCATTTAAAAACTATATACGATATACCAGCCATTTTCAAGAGTCAACAGGGCAATAAATGCAATCAAGTCAACACAATAGGCTGCAGGAATACAAAAGTGTCTTGCTACAGGATATCCCCATAAAAGGTTTCATCAAAGTTTAAACAGCCATGAAATAACAAAAATGAAATCATTTAAAAGTTTATCATATCATCAAATTATGAGCATATTTTAGGCTCATCAGCACTTCTTAGCCCAATCTTTGGTCCTCCGACATTAACTCTGATGATTTCTCACGAGAGTCATTATTGGCTGCATGACTCACGGAATGAATGTCAAACCTATAATAGAATCTCTGAAATCCGACACCTTTCATATCTGTGGTCTTCTAATTCACTGTTAAGATTTGTAGCCTGATGAGGATATAGGGGCCACATTAGCACAGGGGGTCTGAATGTCAGTGGCAGCCACAAGTCAAATCTTGTTTGAAGTCCCAATTGAATATATCTGGTTCGTTTACAGGTGTTGTAAAGTTGAAGGACCATAGTTCGACTTTCTTAACCTTGATCAATTTTTCCCATCTTTTCTGGGATTACATTGTGCTAATCTCCAAAATAAATATTGTTGTGCCTGGAATTCATCATATACTTGCTTTCTGATGTCAAATATTTTTGCTCTGGCTGAAACATTATTAATACCATATGTCAATGCAAACCAATCTTTCAGCATTGCATGTGGGTTTGAACTTTGAGAGCGTAATGAGACAGGCTCTGTTTTCTCAATTTCCTCATACGTTTCCCACTGTCTGCCATAATTCACCTCATTTGCTGCCCATGACATGAATGCTCTCAAATGAATATCACCAATGTATGGAAGAGGATTCCATTCTGTTTCAAGTGGTATTAAAAAGCCATGCAAATAGAATTCACACAGAGAATACCTTAACCAGTTAGGGGCTGCTTGATATGCTTCATAAAATTCTTTGGTAGAATGAATTATGGGGTCTTGGTTTCTGGAAATTCTCATCAATTGAAACCATAAAAACTGTTCTTTGAGGCACAGAGCATAAACTCTGGGTGGCGGTCTGCATTCCATAATTTGACCGGTTACCTTTAGCATTTCACCCATTTTTGCTTTCAATTCAGCAATTTCCTGTTTCTGATTTTCAATTTTCTTTTTCAATTTCTTCTTTTCTATTTGCCACAGACTTTGTTGCATATCAGTCTGGGCAATGTGTCGAAAAGTCATAGTTTGCAGTGTAACTGTTTCCCAATTATTTTTAACAAATTCCAGAAATTCAATTAAAAAGGTCCTCCTATACACAACAATGGCTTTACACATTGCAGGATGAAATATAACTTCATTAGGCACATTTAGTTGTTCAGCCTGTTCTTGTTCTTGCTGCAGGATAAATTCTTCTTGTTGCTGCGGTGAAAAAGTCTGAGCTTCCTCCGAGAATTGCATAGCAGCATTAACCAGATCATCAAGACTTGGCAACTCATGCCCATTATGCCCTGCTTCTTTTGTCTCTACTTGTTCCTCTTCAGGAACGACCGAACTCTGAGCAGCATTCTCAGATTGAATAGATCCTTATGAAATTACAATCACCTCAGGTTGCGGTGAAACAGGGGAGGCCCTAAATTGTTTCCTTGTGGAAACCATTCTTGGTATTGATGTGGCTGCAGGGGGTGTTCCGGTAGCTTTTCTTTTTCTTGTTTGTTCAGGGGGCTCTACCCTACCAGAGGATGATGGTGAACTGATAATATCAACAGCTGTTGTTGTAGGAGAATCTGCTGCAGGGGAAGGTGCTACAGGAGAGGAGCATTGCCTTTTCTGAGAATGAGGGTCAGATTCTGGGGACCCTTCTGCCTTTGATTTTCCTTTCTCCCTCCTAGCGGCAGACCTAGTTTGTACCCTAGCAGAAGATTCAGCTGTGACAGCTACAAGATCGGGTGCTACAGGAGTAGATGACCCTTTCCCTGTTCTACTAGTAGATGCAATTTCTTTCTTCTTTCTTTGAGGCTGTGGGGTAATTACCCTAGGGGGTTGTGGAGGTTGTAAACTCTTTTCGGCAACAAATTGTTGCCAGGAGAGAGGTGAAACGTCTCTCAAAGAGCCCTCAATAAGCAATTTAATAAGGCCATGATGAGTGACAGAGTTATCTTTCCCCTGTTGAGTTCCATGGGCACTTTGCTCTAAAAACTTTAACAAGAAATTTGGAACATTCACAGCCAACCCATGCCTTATATGGCTTAATAATTTAAAATGATGCGAATGCAGATAAGAAAAATGGCCTTCACAGGTTAAATACCTCATTATATAAGTGGCATACTCTGAATATGGAAGAAGTAGTGACACTTGCTTGCATCCTTGCTTGGAGATGTCCAGCGGTCCATCAGTAGGCATCGAAAATTAAGCCCTTGCAGTTGCAGCATCTGAAGAAAAGTTTTCTCCAACAGCTAGGATCTCGGTTACCTAAGCAATTCTGTCTTCGGTTGCAACAACTGTTAGTCCCCATATGGTGGCTTCCCCTTCAGAAAGTGTTCTCAAAAATTCTATCGCAGCCTCCTCATCAAAATCATTTAAACTCAGAAAATAATTTAACCATCCACAGAGGCTAAATGCTTGGGCAGTCTACGGGTTTTGCAACAACAATTCATGAGCTACAGGCTCATGTCGTACCAACTGACCACCCATGTCTACAGTTTTTCTAGCTGAACTCAATTTCTTGCTGAAGATTCAAATTCTTTATTTCCTTTTCTGCTCTGGTTTTTCTCCGTCAGGCTGCCACATTTCTTTCTTTTTTCCAAAAATGAACTTTCTTAAACAAGCAGTCTTAATTGTAGTTTGCAAGAAAAAGATGCATTAAAGAAGGTCATGCAATCACGTTTGGAAAGTACCAGAAATATATTAAAGAAAGATTATTTTGCAGTTATGGCAGTGGCGAAAAGACAGGCTTCAAACGATGAATTACCCTGCCCCCTACTTAAAAGATGACATGTGTCCTCACATGTACTAAAAAATAGGTAGAGATTCGGGTGATAATGACCGGTACATGCATAGCAGTAATTGAATGGAATGAAATAAATCAAATATGCGATATGAAAAGATATGGTGTACCTTTAGTAATTGCACGTACGTGTGAAGAAAGATGACGGCGCTGTATGAATGGACAAGTTGGAAAGATATCTGAATTAAGGTTGATGCAGACGGATGAAGTGGACGGGTGACATGGGCGGATGAAATGTACGAATGAAATGGATGGATGGAATGGATGGATGGAAGATAAAGAAATGAGGTGGGGGCGATAAATTTAAATGGAGAAAAAGGGTTTTCTTAAAAAGAAAACCTTTATTATGGGCATGCTTTTTGAAAACTAGAGGAACGCTGCAGGAGAAAGGCCAGAGCCTTCGGCTGCAGGAAGAGTAGCGGGAGGAACCTGAATGAACTGCTTCATGAAGTCTTCCTTGGAAACTGGCTTATGGTACAGTCGGAGTCGGTGGCCATTGACGAGCAATTTGAAATGGACTGGATCAATTGTGACCAGCTGCACAGCTCCATTGTCAAACACATTTTCAACCTCATAGGGTTCAAGCTAGCGTGTTGTGAGTTTACCCTGGTTTTCTTGGTACCTGGAATCATATAACAAAGCCCAATCTCTAGCAGAAATTTTTTTGGTTTTGATGTGCTGATCATGCCATCTCTTTCTCTGCTGTTGGATTACTTCTGTATGCTGTAGGGCAGCTTTTCTCATTTCATCCAAAGAATTTAGCTGTAGGAGACAGTCCTTCTGTGCTTCAGATAAGTCCATGTTGAGTTCAAGAGCTGTCCTCAAAGTTTTATGTTCAAATTCAATGGGTAACATAGCTGTTTTCCCATAGAGCAACTCAAAAGGTGTAAACCCAGTTGTTGTTTTCCATGTAGTTCTGTAAGCCCAAACTGCTTCAGGAAGTCTATTACTCCAGTCTTTCTTATGAATCTGCACTGTCTTTGTGAGGATTGCTTCAATTTCTCTGTTTGTTACCTCCGCCTGACCATTGGCTTGAGGATGATAGGGGCTAGACTTCCTGTGTTTGATCTTATAGTCATTCATAAGTGCAGTGATCATATTTGACGTAAACTGAGCTCCTTGATCAGTTACAAGCTCTCTAGGAACTCCAAATCTGGTGAAAATTTGTTCATACAAAAATTCAGCAACTTTGTTATCTCGGGCATTAGTCATAGCTTTTACCTCAACCCATTTTGTGACATAATCCGTGCAAACTAGAATATATGACTTTCCATTTGATGGTGGATCAATTGGTCCCACAATATCCATCCCCCATTTATCAAAAGGGGTGACTATTACCTGCGGATATAGTGGCATTTCATCTGACTTAGTTGGTCTTCCCATACGCTGGCATCTGTCACACTTCCTTGTATAGGCCACAACATCCTTATGTAATGTTGGCCAGTAATACCCTGTTGTAAGAATTTTCATTGCTATTCTTTTTGCTGCAAAATACCCTCCACATGGTTCATCATGGCAGGCATGCAAGATATCATAAGTCTCATCTTCTCTTACACATCTTCGCATTACTTGATCAGGGCCAGTATAAAACAGACAATTGGCAATCCAGGTAAAGTTGAAACTTTTCTCTGTCAACAACTTCTTTTCTTTTGGGGAAAAATGAGCTGGTATTCTGTTTGCTGTCAGATAATTAGCAATATCTGCATACCAGGGTGTATGTGCAGCAATGGAAAACAAGTGTTCATCTGGAAATCTATCATCAATGACCTCTTGTTCCTCAGATGCAGCTGATTGAAGTCTTGATAAAAAGTCAGCTACGACATTAGCTCTTCCTGGTTTGTCAATGATTGTGATATCAAATTTTAAAATAACAGAGCCACAGCTAATCTCACTTAAATAAGCGTGTCGGTTCATCAGGTACTTGATTGCTGCATGGTCAGTGTGGACAAATATCTGATAACCTGTGACATAATGTCTGAATTTATTTAAAGCATATACTACTGCAAGCAATTCCTTTTCTGTAACAGTATAGTTGAGCTCAGGACCTTGAAGGCTTTTGCTGATAAAGTAGATAGCATGCTCAATTGAATTTTCTTTTTGACTTAAAACTGCTCCTATACCAAAATCAGACGCATCAGCATGTATGTGAAAAGGCAGGTTCCATTTTGGACCTTGAAGAACAGGGGCTTTGGTAAGCAAGTCCTTTAGCTACAGGAAGGATTTTTCACAGGCCTCGGTCCACTCAAATTGGGAATCCTTTGTTAACAAAGCATAAAGTGGACTGGAAATTTTACTAAAGTCTTTTATAAACCTTCTATAATACCCTGCATGACCAAAAAAACTTCTAACATCTTTTTGTTTTGCAGGAGTTTGTAAATTCTGAATAACTTCAATTTTAGCAAGGTCAACCTGAATTCCATTCTTTGAAATATGATGACCTAGAACAATACCTTCTTCCATCATTAGAAAGCACTTTTCACTGTTTAGAGACAAATTTTGCTCTCTACACCTTTTTAATACTTTTTCTAAATTCATCGCTTCTTCAAAATGTGACTCCATATGTAGAATCATCCATATAAATCTCCTATACATTCATGATATCAGCAAATATACTAATTACTGCTCAAATGTTGTTGGTGCATTGCATAAGCCAAAAGGAAAGACCAAATAAGCAAATGTTCCCCATGGACAGGTAAAAGTAGTCTTGTCTTGATCTTCAGGGGTAATTTTTATCTGATTATACCCACTGTAACCATCTAAGAAGGAAAAATATCTTTTACCAGACAGTGAATCTAGTATTTGGTCTACAAAAGGTATTAGAAAATGATCTTCTTAGTACGGTTCAACTCTCCTCAGAATCTACACATACTCCATTTTCCTCCCTTCTTGGGGACAATGACTAATGGAGAAACCCATTGGCTGTCAGAAATTGGGTAAATAAAATCAGCATCAAGCAACTTTTGAAGTTCATTTTTCACTATTTCTCTAAGTGCTGGATTTACTCTTCTCTGAGGTTGTCTAACTGGTGAACAATCTTCTTTGATATATATCCTATGAGTACAGACTCGATGATCGATTCCTTGCATGTCCCCATATTCCCATGCAAAAGCTTTATGCTGTTCTTGTAGCATTTTTAATAAGTCATCCTCTTGAGACTGAGACAACTTGCTATTAACATTCAAACAATGATCTGGAGACAATTCTATCTGCTTAATGAGATTACTCATAGAATCAATAGGTAATGTTTGTACCTCTTGTGGAAGCAAGTTATGAAAAATTGTCAGAAGTTTAGGCAATGAACTCTCGGAATCTAGCTGCTGTAGGAAACATTGATGCTGACTGTCACTTGGATCAGATAAATTATCTGCATCAAGATTGAATTGCAGAATTTGAAAAAGCAAAGCATCTTCACTTTGAAGTTGAGAGAATGGATCATTTTGAAGCATCATCAATTGAGCCAAAGAATTGGCTTCTTCAGTTTCTTCTCCCACATCTGGCCAAACAGGTTGGGACAAATCTGGTTGAGGTTTTAGCAGACGATGCCACTTTTGTGGACGCTCCAATTTAAATGGTCATATCTCCAACTAGTATTCCAAAAGCATCGCTGCTTAACCATGGCCTACCTAAGGATAAATTTATTACCCTTCCCTAAAGCTGCCTTTAATCAGAGTACATGTAAAACGGCATGATAATTCCTAAGATTCAAGAGTGACAATTATGATCTTCATCATCCCATCGTTTGGATTATGGAGCTGCTCCGCAAGCTGCAGAATCGGTGGTGTAGACTCCAATGTTTGGAAATATTCAAGGTTCATAGTATGCCAGTTTATTACATTAATGGCATTCCTAAATCAATCAAACATTTTTACAACTTGGCCATTTATGTGTATCTGTACTACAGGGCTTCCAGGGTCAATATACTTTGGAATGACTACATTTCTCAACATTATATCAGCCAATTTCCCTAAGACATGAATTGTTTGGAGATCCTTTTTCTTTTGTCCAGGATTCTTCAAACAGGCTTCTTTAATAGCTTTTCCAAAAATGGGAACATCTTTAATAGCCTGAAACAAAGGGATTTGAATTTGCACATTCTTGAGCTGATCTAGTATATCAAAAGTGGGTTCTTCCATGAGTTTAGATTCAGTACTTTGTAACCTCTGAGGAAAAGGTGGTTTATCTTGTCTCTGTAGAACAAGTTCCATAGAAACTGTATCGGGTATAGGCATGTGTTCAGTGGAAACAGCAGGTGCATTAGATTCTTCAAAGGGTGAATCAGATATTTCTGTAATCAGAGGTGGTTTGGGAGCAGGTAAAGTAGTTCCAGACCTCAGATGGATGTCATTAACATTTAAGGCATAAGCTTGATATTGGTTGGCTTTAGAAATATACACAGGCTGTTGAGGCTGCTGCGGTTGCTTATTATTGAGATTAGGCAATGGCTGGGCAGGCATAGGCGTTTGCTTTGGAGGTCCAGGATTTGTGGTAGTTACTACAGGAGGTGGCATAAGGGCCTATTGTTGTGGCTGTGGAGGCTGCAGGAACCCAGGAGACTGGTTTTGCCATTGTTGAGGACCTCTCCATTGAGGATTTTGTTGCCAATTTCCTGAAGGTGGGGTCCATTGACCTTGTGGCTGCTGCCAACCTCCTTGAGGAGATTGCCACTGTGGGGTTTGATAATTAGGCCAGCTTGGTTGAGGCGGATTCCATGGTGGTGGTGGTCCATATGCTTGTTGCCATTGGTTATTATAGCTAGAATAGAGATTACCAAAAGTTAAAGGGTCTTGAGGCATACCTTGCCTTTGGGCCCATGGTCTCCTTTGTGCAACAAAGAACACTTGATCATCATCACCTTCCACTGGTTTGAAATCAGTAGGCAGTTGTCTAGCTTCTAGATTAGCCACCATCTTGCATCTGCAATCACGCTTCTTTTGTCTACAGTAGGGACAGAACTTAGCCAAAGCTACCTCAGCTTCTGCATGTTTTTTCTAAGCTTGCATAGTATCTAATTGTGTAGCCATATTATTAATGATGTCCTGCTTGAAATCAGATAGCAGATTTGTGATCTCCATTCGGGAAACTCCACCAGAAGAAGACTTCCCCACTGAAGCATGATGACCTCGACCTTTCTTAACTATTGCTCGAGAGTAGTTAAGGCATATCTTCTGTATATCATCCCAAGGCAATTGAGTTATATCACCTCCTCCCATTAGGTCCAGGGCGTCAATACAGGCATCACTGATTCCCCTTAGAAAGAGTAGTTTCTGAGAGTCCTCGTTAAGAGTATGGTTTGAGTTTCTTTTAATGAAAACAAAAACCTTGAAATATAGTCTTCCAGACTTTCATCCTCCTTCTGCTGAATTCGGAATATGTCATCACCTTTACCGCACTTTACAATATTCTTTATATTTTTCATGAATTTTGACCGTGATGGTCAGCCAACCATTTTCATAACGGCTCTCCTGACTCATGAACCATCCGAGAGCCCTCCCTTCCAAAGTGGAAGGAAATAGCTTCAGCCTTTATGAGCATCGCGGTTGTAGCCATAATTCACGGCTAAAGGACATCAAATTCAAATGTGAAAGGTTTTGATCTTCAGGATTAGGCCATAAAAAATATGGAAGCAAGGAAGAGGGGATGTTTTAAGATTATCAAGATCTTGTTGGGGAACAATGGGAAACTAAAATGCAGGAGGTGGATTATTAGGTGGATTATTTGCCATGTCTAGGTGCTGGAATATCAAAGCAAATGGATTTTCCTCAGGTTCGTTATCAGCTGGGTCAAACGGTAGTTCAATAAACAAATTTTCAGGGAGGAACCTTCCCAGTGCGTCTCTTCTTCTATGCATGCAATATGGTGAATAACGGCTTGAAATTTTTTGAAATTTTTTGACTAACAGACTAAACTAATGTTGAAAATGAATTTGTCAGACTCCTAGTTAGACACCATCCCCGACAACGGCGCCAAAAATGGCTTGCACTCACAAAAGGATATGAATATCACAGTGAAACTTTCCTGGGAATTGGACATTCCGACAGGTGACTAATATCTTTCTATGGACGTTCATTTACTTGTCAAACCAGGGGACGTAGACTTTAAATGGCGCAGCAAAGTATATGCACTAGGAATTTCTTTTAGTCAAATCTTAGCAAAAATACATACTGGAAAGAAATTCTATCTAAGCTACAGAATGGTAATGTAGAATTATTTAACTCAACTATGCTTGATTAAAACAGAAACTGTAACAGCTACGACTGAAGCACAAACCATGAACTGGCCTTATGCTGCAGGAACAGTCACAAGGATGGACTCTCTATGCTGCAGGAGCAGTGTAAGACTGAGTTTGCATAAAAACTTCAAAAGATGAAAGCTAACTGGATATCAGCAGAAAAGAACATCTAACTAATTAACTACATATATTACTAAGTGGGCCCCCTTAGCAAGCATCTCACCCGTTACGGATCTTTGATTTCGAACTTCTATGATCTTTATTCATGAGAGCGAGATGAAATCTACATTGTCTTGTTAGTGTGAAAAACTAACAACAAACTTCTTCCCCAGCAGTTACGTCTTTCATTATCATACTGATTCTTACATGATCTCTGCTACTTTGTTTCTATCTTACCTAAAAAATCATCTATTACTCCTTCTATTCATCTTCTACCACTACCTCACGCAGGAGGAGTATCTTATTTTTAAATTAAAAGAATAACTAACTAACTAACTTCATCAAAGAAAGACGTGGAAGTAAAGTATATCCCTAAATCAAGGAACAAACTTCATAAATGAATTTATGTATTCAACCCGATTCAGAGAGAATCTAGCGCTCCACTCTCTCCAGATTGACTTTCCATTAAAAATCTTTCCAAATCGGTTTCGGTCAAAGAGTCTTTGGCGGAACTTCCTCAAAGTCGTCTGAGAAATGGAAACTTTACTACAGAAATTTTGAATTGGCTATGCTTGACTCAATCATTCTTCAACAACCTGTGAAACAAAAGGTAACAGACGCGCAAGAAAAGGCATATGGTACATACACGATATCTATTCATTAATCACACATTTCAAATCTACTTCACCATTCAAAAACTGTATACGATATACCAGCCATTTTTGGGAGTCAACAGGGCAATAAATGCAATCAAGTCAACACAATAGGCTGCAGGAATATAAAAGTGTCTTATTACAGGATATCCCCATAAAGGATCAGTTTAACCATGAGGAAATAACAAAATATGAAAATCATTTAAAAGTTTATCATATCATCAAATTATGAGCATATTTTAGGCTCATCACTGGGTACAACGCCATCCTAGTTTTCTATACCTTGATGCATTGTACCACGTGTGTTATCAAACATAAGAAAATTTGGCCCTTTGAAAATCCCAATTCCTCAGCAAGTAATCATCATCATGATCATCGTCGTCGTCATCATCGTCATCATTGTCATCTGCATCATCGTGTGTCTTGTTGAAATGACTTCTTCTTTTCTGATTAATCACGCTAACACGGTACTATGACAGTTGATCATCATCACCATCATCGCCATCGATCCTGCACCCACAAATCATTAGCATAAACATATCATATAGGAAAAAAACACATGGAATTTTAATAATCATAAATAGGTTATCATAAACATGCTTCATAAATAGGTGCATCCATGTCATTATATCAATCATTGCATAAAACATTCATTTGCATTTCATAAACCATCTAATAAAATCATCTCATTCGCATCATATCACGACCATCACATTACATCATCTCCATGTCATTTCATAAAGAGAATCATAAATCATTCATTTCCTAAAAGCATAAATAGACCATCACATAGCATATAGGCATCCATAATTATTTAGGTCACATATCATTTTGCATGTACACCATAGATCACATCATTTTGCATATCACATGGCACATTATCAATTGCATAAAACAGATCAACACATAGACATCATGGCACACCACATATCATAAGTTAACATAATATAAAGATCTGTTAGTCATTATCATAATGCATACATTACACAACATATAGAAATAAACCATCCATGCATAAATAAAGAGTACACATTGCATCACAGCAAAATCATCATCGGCTCATATATATATATATCATCATCCACAACTGTCATAGTACAAATAATAAATCGGATCACTGTAAATATATGTCAATCAATACAAAAGGGCCCATCGGGATATCAAAAATGAGCCCATGAAGGCACAAAAATATCATGGCATCTCAATCAAGCTCTGTCTCTATGGATGTTGCCCTCACCCCTATCACCGTGCCCCTTTGGTGGTCTCTGACTGGCCCGCTCTTAGTACTCTAGGACCCAATCTGCTCT
>VDFB02028228.1:0-12521 GCA_007258455.2 Sequoia sempervirens
CTATAATAGGTAAAGTTATCAATACAAGTGATTTATTTCCCACATTATCAAATCCCTTAATGGATAAAGAGTCAGGTTGAATTTTTGATTTATCAACACCAAGTTTATCCAAAAGGCTTGCACTACACACATTTAAGGTTGGGCCATTGTCAATAAGGGTTCTCTTTATCTATTTGGTATTGCATTGAGCTATGATCATGAAAGAATCATATTGTTTTTTCACTTCTAAAGTGTTGGAGTTGAGAAAATACAACTTGATAGGAACCCAATGATCTCTGCAAGCTAAGAATACCTGTTATAGGGAGAAGCAAAGAGAAGCAACACAGAAAATAGTAAAATGCTCAAAGATGTGGAGCTCTTTATTTTCCAATGTGTAAGAGAATAATAATACAAAAGAAAAGTTTTCAACCACATAGAGGTCAAAAAACCCTAAAAAGGAATACCCTAGGCTTGCACATTAATAATTAATAAAATAATTAATTATTATGCACCTAATGTTAGCTTAAGTGTAAAAGAGATATAAGGGAACTTTAATTAATTAAACAAATATTGTTTAATTAATCAAGTAAATAACCAATTACTCTAACACCCCCCCTTAAGCTAGACTTAGGGAGAAGCTAAAAACTAGAAGAAGCTACTGAAAGAAAAAAACAATGGGTCCCGACAACAAGGCCAGATCAGGTACCCAAGTACAAGGAAATCTCTATGAAACAGAGAAAAGGAGAAAACCCAGTGGGAAAAAACTCCTCTCCAAAAAGAGATAGAAGAACATTCTGAAAGAAACATGAAGGAAGGAAGGCCTCATAAATACCCTGCAAGGACAACTTCCTTCACCCCAAGCATAGAGCGCAACTGAAGATAGTGCGGCAATGCAAAAGGCTTCGTGAAGATGTCTGCAACCTACTCAACAGTGGGAATATACTCCAAGATGAGAGAACCATCCTGAATCAACTATCTGGTGAAATGCATATGAAGCTCAATGTGCTTCATCTGCTGATACTCCACCGGGTTGCGAGAAATGTGTATACTTTGATTATCACACAAAGAATAGTGGACTATCGGAAAAACAAACTTGTCATAATTATACGTAACCATAAAATCTCTTACGTGAAATTTTATCAGCCTCAGGTACTCATCCTCTGTAGATGATAATGCATGAGTAGTCTGCTTCTTGCAAGACCATGTGATAGGACCAGAGCCAAGACAAAAAACAAAGCCAGAAGTAGACTTTTGATCATTGACATCACCAGCCCAATCTGAGTCAGTGTAGCCAACAATGTGAGGATCCCCTGATGTGTAGTGAATGCCATAAGAAAGGGTGCCCTGAATGTACCTCAAAATACGTTTGGTAGCTTGCCAGTGACTCTCATGAGGATCATGGGAGAATCGAGAGACAAGGCCAACCGCAAAGGAAAGATCAGGACGAGTGTGAGTCAGGTACAACAAACTGCCAACCAACTGCCTGTAAAGTGTAGAATCTACTAAAGGAGTGGGGCAAGTAGTAGTCAAAACAACCCCTAACTGAAAAGGTGTGGGGGCAAGCTTGAAATCAAGCATGCCAAAGCGATGAAGCATATCAAGAGCATACTTCTGCTGGTAAATGGAGATCCCATCAGAAGACTGAATCACCTGAAGACCAAGAAAATAGTGCAGAAGACCGAGATCTGTCATCTCAAACTGCTCCATCAAAGCTTGTTGAGCATGCTGAATCATAGAGGATGAGCTACTTGTGATGAGGAGATCATCAACATATAGCACAAGAATCAGGATATCACCCTCAAGATTCAGAATATAGACTGTGGGATCAAAATGACAGCGTGTGAAACCAGTGGAGAGCAAAAAAGAGTCCATCTTCTCATACCAAGCCCAAGGGGCCTGTTTGAGACCATATAATGAACGTCGAAGTCTGCAAACCAAAGAAGCATCCTGCACAAATCCCTGAGGCTGCTCCATATAGATCTCCTCTTGTAGGTCACCATGCAAGAATGCACTCTTCACATCCATCTAAAAAATGGGCCATCCCCTAGAAGCTGCAAGTGATAGTACAAAGCAAATAGAATTGTCTTGCTGGCGATGGGAAAATGTCTTAGAGTAATCAATACCCTCAACACAAAGTACCTTCACCCAACAAGATGTGCTTTGTGCTATCCAATAGAACCATCGATGTCATGCCCAGTGCGATACAACCATCTGCACCAACCCATCTTTCTGCCCTTAGGAAGAGGACAAAGATCCCAAGTACTATTCCTCATCAAAGAAGAATACTCCTCCTCCATAGCACTATCCCACTCAGGGTGACCTGTTGCCTCTGAAAACTTCTGAGGATCCTCTGAAAGATCATGACTCAAAAGACTAGGGCCATGAGTATGAGAGCGGGTGTGATGAATTATGCGAAGGATCACTTACTGCCATAGATCCCTCACTCCAACACGGTAAAGTGAGCTATTTGGGCATCTAAGGTGGAGCAGTGTAAGGTCGGGGAATCCATTAACATCCCCTCATCAGAATGTCCTCAACATAATCACGAGAGCTATAAGTGAGGAGGGTATGTAGTTAAGTGGACAGAGCGAGGTATCCCTTGTGGGAGGGCCGCTATCTGCTTGGACATCCCAGCCAAAATAGGAGCTCGCGGAGTCGAGGATAAAAACAACTTGTGTACACCTTGTGCCATCCTCACAAAGCCAGCCAACAAGAAATGAGGGTCGACTCTGCTCCCATTCCATGGCTCTCTTAGAGCATCGAGAATAAATTCCATGCTACCAAATACTAGAAATGATCAAACATTAGGCTTGTCATGAGACCAAGCCTCCTCAGGAGTCATATGTCGAATCGCCTTATGAGGCATCTGATTCTGAATATAGTTGGCACAATTAACTGCCTCAGCCCAAAAGGATGGATACATGGACCTAGACTGAATCATACAATTTGCCATCTCTCTATTAAGATCTATTCAACACTCTCCATTGGCATTATGGGGGTGGGGAATAGTAACTGATGCTACAAACCATGCTCAGTGCAAAAATCTCTGAAAGCCTGATTCACATACTCCCCCTCATTATCTATACGTATCCGTCAAATAGAAAGGCTAGACTGCTTCTCTACAAATTTCTTGAAGATTCGAAAGGAATCAAAGACGTCAGACTTGTACTTAAGAAAGTACACCCATGTGCATTTGGATACACCATGTGCGTTTGGAGAAGTCATCAATGAATGTGAGTACATACTTGGCCCCAAAAAAGGAAGGATTGGGAAATGACATGAGGTCACTATGAATCAACTCCAAGGGTGCCAAAGCATGAGTGGCTCTTCCCTTCAAAAAGGGATCCCTGTGACGCTTTCCAAGCACACAACCATGACAAACACCGTCGGTGCAGGAAACCTATGGAAGACCAAGAACAAGTTCCTGTGTACTCATCTACTGAAGATATTTGTAATTGACATGGCCCAAACGCTCATGCCAAAGCTTACTCACTCAATCTTCATATGCTATAAGTGATGAACCTGTACCCTCAAAAGGCTCAAATTCATCAAATTTGTAAAGATGAGATGTAGTATCAACATACCTAGTAGCCACAACCAAATCATAGTCATGAAGGTCCCGAATAACCACATCATGTGGTGAGAACTCAACTTTCTTACCAGATCCAGAATGAAAAATCTAATAAATGGACAGCAGGTTTGTCGAGATGTCAGGAACAACCAGAACATCCTATAGAGTACCCCCATCCAAAGAGACAGAACCTGAACCCAAGACTGAAAGTTGTGTAGAGTCACCCACTACAATATGTGAAGTACCACAAGAGGAAAGAGAAGTTACCAACTGTTGAGTGTGAGTCATATGGTGAGAAGCAACATAATCTAATATCCAAGTGGACCCATAGGTCGATGCTCGAGTAGTGAGAGCATGGCCTTTCCCTGTGGAAGGATAAGACGACTGAGGTGAGGAGATGTGATGTTGTTGCATGGCTTCCTCTAAAGCTTCTAATAATTTCCAACACCTGGAAACTGGATGTCCTTCCTTGCCACATAAGTTGCAAGTATCTCCTGATTTCATCTTAGTCTTGGAAGAAGACTCACCAGACTTCGAAGATTTCCCTTGTTTTGGATTAAGTGGTGGTTTGGAATTAGACTTAGGAGGTGGTTTGGAGGAATGATCACTGCCTGTAGAATCTTTCTTGGGATTCAGTTTTTGCTTCTATTTCTCCTTAGATGACTAAGAAAAAAATTCTTTGTTCTTTGATCCTGAGAGCATATCTATCTAAGAAAGGTGTGGCTGCTCACAAGACAAACGCTCACAAAACACATCAAAGGTAGGCATGGTAAAATGAGCACCCAGGCCATCCATGGTGGAATAGAAGGAAGAAGCAAATATCTGAAATGGACCACGAAGCTTCGAAAGGATCAAGTAAATGCACTCTGTGTCTAACTTATCCTTGCCATAGTCCTGTAAAATAGTGCGGATAGTTTTGAACTTGTTCAAAAAGTTCTCAATAGTGGGAAATGATTCAGGTAACAATGAAACCAGCTCTGCCTCAATCTGTAATGCTCAAAACTCATTAATGGTCCCAAAAAGTGTCTCAAACATCAACCACATGGCTCGAGGAGTCAACGAAGCATCAAGGTGAAACAAAAGACTGTTTGAAACATTCATGGATATCAAACCCATAGCATCATCCATCTTGTTCCTGTGATGAAGAATCTCAAAAGGACACTGCAACTGAGGCTAAACCTCATCTAAACTTGACCACAACCCTCGTGACCTGAGAAGCCTCATCATGCGAGACTTCTAGGTGTGATAGTTGTGTGATGTGAGTAACTCAACTGACGAGTCTGCCATGAAACCCTGCACCTATACTTGCTTGTGTTTTTTTAATTATTACGTGATCTTTCAGAATAGAAAGAAGTTGCAGAAGCATTTGATTTTATTTTTTTGAGAGTTTTGGTGTTCTATTTTTTTGATATCAATGACAGAAAGCGAGAAAAAAAAAACACCCCCCATAAGAGATAAACCAAAACCCTAGTACAAACTGAGAAAGAGGAAGCAATGCATGGAAAAACTTCAGAAACAAAATTCGTGTGGCAGAGAAGAAAGATTCCGAGGAAAAAGATCGGATCTAAATGGGGATGCTTTGAGGCTTAAAACATTGGTACGAAGAAGCGAGGTCCGGTTTTGCACTTTCTATGGCCCCGAAAGGAGTGCGAAGAAATCTACTTGGTGGAAAAAATATAGTCGATGGAAATTTTGAAAAAAATCTTCCACCATCAGATGGGTGCGAGTCCCAGCTTTCCAACTTTTTGTACATTTAGAAATCTGCTAAGAAACACCACGGATATGTCACAGTTTACGGAAAGTAGCTTAAAATACCCTATCATACCCCTTTTAGCACCTTGGAGCTAAAATATAGCCAATTAGCTGGGTGGACTAGGGGTTAGAACAGGCTAAGCCCATGGTCTCTATGCTGATCACCAACTGGCCAGTGGGAGTCAGCGGGGGCTGAGTCGTGACGAAGTATCGTCCTTCACAAGACCACGGCGAAAGGTGTCTACTGCGGGGGCTGAGGAGATCGGTGGGTAGGGTTGGCGGTAGCGATTATGTGGTGAACAGCGGCGATTGACATTCAGATTATTGTTGGAAGTGGCGGCGGTGGCGGTAGGTAGAACCACCCGGTGGCTTAGCGGCGGCTTATGGCTCGCAGAGTGGTGAGTGTGGCAACCACGCCCACGAGCTGGAGAGCACGAAAAGTAAAAAGACCATTTTTTGTTTTTAATTTTGAGCTCCAAAAAGCGTGATTTGGGGTACGTCACGGACCTAGGCTCAATTTTTTTACCTCCTAAGATGGCGTAGCCAAATTGGTCGTACCAATTAGTGTCGTGCCATTCATTAAAATAACAGGTTTTTAGACCACTTTCCAGATCAAGCTGTAGAGTCCATTTGGGCCCAAAATGCACCGAAAAAATAGAGTTACCCAGATCCACAAAAAAAACTTCTGAAACCCCAAATCTGCTTCCAATGCAAAATTCTCAAAACAAGAATAGGTAACTGCAGATCTGACGCTCTGATACCATGTTGGAGTTGAGAAAATACAACTTCATAGGATCCCAATGATCTTTGCAAGCTAAGAATACCTATTACAGGGAGAAGCAAAGAGAAGCAACAGAAAAAACAATAAAATGCTCAAAGATGTGGAGCTCTGTATTTTCCAATGTGTAAAAGAATAATAATACAAAAGAAATTTTTTCAACCACATATAGGTCAAAAAACCCTAAAAAGGAAAACCCTAGGATTGCACATTAATAATTAATAAAATAATTAATTATTATGCACCTAATGTTAGCTTAAGTGTAAAAGAGATATAAGGGAACTTTAATTAATTAAACAAATACTGTTTAATTAATCAAGTAAATAACCAATTACTCTAACATAAATAAGGGAGCTCACTTTGTTGGAAAATAATATCAGCATTTATTCCTTGAATCATGGTTGGTATGTCATTTGGTTGTGTAGTAGAAGCGAGAGGAACTTGTTCTAAGGAATTCTAAATCATTGTGTGATAGTGGGGGAGGCCTAGATAAGGTCCCATAAATATATCTGAGCTAGAGTATTCTCAATTTTTTCGACAAGATCATACTCCTTTCCATTTTGTGAAGGAAAATGAGGGCAACCTAGTAAGATGGGATTGGACAATGGGAGGGATGTTGAAGTTGCTTGTCTTGGTTGCATATTTTTCCTATTGTTGTATGTATGAGCAACGGTATTGTAACTTGGTTGTTGTGAAACATTGCTCTTAGGTGGTTTGAGGGTAAGGACAAGTTTGTTTTGAACTTGCGATTTTTGTGAGGGTGGATAAAGGATAAGTTTAGGCTAGAGATAATACTCTGAGGGATATCTATTATACATAATCTCAAAAGACTTATCCTCATTTTTGTGATCTCTTAGTGAAGAGGAGTCCAAGGCTACTTCATCATCTTCATCTAAGGAATTACTATTGTCAATATTCTCATTTTATTCCATCATTATATCTTCCCTAGTACAAGAGTGTTTAGGAGAACTACAAACCAAATGTTCTTGACATTCAAGGGTTGGTTCTTCTAACATGACTTCATCACATGTGATGAAGCTATCAATGGTTAGATTCTGTTGTTTATCGATAGTAGGGATATTAGGAGAAGGCTCTATTTAATTGTTATGATTGCTCATGAATTTATCCTTTTTTTCTAAGGTCTCATTCTCTTGTGCTCTACCATCTACCCTAGTAGGGGATCTTGTAAGATGTTCATCACATTCCATGATTAGATTTTGTAAAGTAGCTTCATCACAAGTAGGAGAGGCATCAAGATAAGGACAACTATGATTACCAAATAGACCGTTCCAAATGGTAGGAGCATTAGGGAAGGGAGGAACAAGATTCTCATGACTCTCGATAGGTTCATCTTCTAACATCAACCTATTCTCTTTGTATCGAGGGGGGATATTAGGAGAAGGAAAATTATGGTTCTAGTGTAGTAAAATACATACCCTTGCATTTTCACACTTGTTTGGGCCTGCCTTGCTTTATTTATGCTTCTTTATGGCTTAATTGGTACTATTTTGTGTCCACAAGCCCTATGAATGGCATATTTTTCTAGTTAATCCCATCATTCTCCAATGCATAAAGGATAATTTAATGACTCCATGAATGTGTCCTTGATTTTTGGGTCAGGACTAAAATGCCACCTAGGGCATCTTAGTCCCCCAAGGCTCTCGAGACCTTGATTTTGGCATCTCTGGATTAGGCCCCTTTCTGGTGTCTATACCCCAAGTTTTTTGGACTTGGGACTAAGATGCTACCTAGGGAATCCTAGTCCACCTTGAGTCATTTTCGAGATTTAATTTCAAATTCTAGTGGGATTTAGCCTCCTTTATTCAATGAATTCATATGTCGACTTGGTGTGATATAATTTTGGGATATTAAGCATCAATCAGAATAAATACAAGGTTACTTGATTCGTTTCAACCCAAGTCTTTTATAAGATCTTTTATCATAACATAATTGAGTTCACAAGAGAATTCAAGAGTAGATTCATCAAGCATTTGAAGCCATTTTCAGATTCAAGCATCATATCAAAGTGTTTTCTTGCATCATGTGTGTTGTTGTGCCAAAATTTGTGATGTAGGGTTTTGATTCAAGCAAGTAATTCAAGCATTATCTATCAAGCATTCAAGATTCATATCCATTGTAGCCATTACATACAAGTTTGTAAACTTCATAAGGGTTTGGTGAGTTGTAGCATTGCATGTTGTTCATTAACCATTTCCTGTTGTTTTCAAGAGTTTAATTACCAACAAGGGGTTTGACCAAGGAAAACCCCCATTCACTAAGAAACAACAAGTTTTTCCCATTTTGCACATTTGTAATTGTAGATCTAAGTTGTGGACTTGAAGATCACTTGGAGTGCAAAGTTGCAAAAGTTGTAATGCTACATTACAAAGTTTTCATCTCCAAAGAAACTCACTTACATGCCTTATTCGGAAGTTTCAAAACTTGAGACTGGAAGGGAAGCTTGTGTAGACCTTGGAGCTTAGGATCCTATTCAGAGTTTAGAGAAATTTAAAACTGGACTAATACACCATCTTGGGAATCTTAGTCCTCCTAGCCTCAATTTTTAGACATTTTCAGAGATCTGGTTATGAGATCTAAATATTTTGCATTTTCCCTGAAAAAAATTGCGGGACGAATACGCCATCTTGGGAATCTTAGTCCTCAACAATGGGTATGTGTAGGATCACGATGGGCCAAAAAGTGGCAATATGATGGGTATGTGGCTGATGACTATTTTTTTACCCAAAATTGATGAAACGAAAAGGGTTTTTAAAGGATATTCCTATCTTTCCATGAATTTTAAATTATGCTTTGCTTTTTTTGGAATTTCCCAATAAGTAATTATTTTTCATTTCTATTAAAAGAATTGACTTAAAATTCTAATTGATAGAATAATTGAAAAAAATTATAGATTTCAAAAGCGATATCCACATTTTTTAAGGTCCAAGGCATACATCAAATTTATATACTTCCAAATACTATAGGATTAAAATAGAAAAATTGAATTTCATGAAGTTTGACCAGAGTTAGGTGAATCAAACACCAGAGTTTTTACATTTTAAAAGTTTATAATAAAAAATCATAATTAATTATTTTACTTGGAAAAATTACAAAAGAAATATATAGCCATCACATTAGGACATGGTCCTGTATATCTAAAACCTTATAAAAAATATTATCATTTTATTGTGGTTAGGTGGGTGGGATAGACACCTACTTATTTTTCCCTAAAATTTAAGAGTACACTCTGCATTGGAATTTCAAATTTTTCATAGGCAGCTTTTTTTTTTTTTAAAAAAAAAGAAAACCTAGTAGTTTAGAAACTACATTCAATTTGCTATAGATTCTATTCTTACATATTTTTGAAATAATATAGATAACTTATTCAAATTTTTATGTCAAGTTGCCTAACTCTGATTTTTCTAATTTTTTTGCCACTTAAGGGCCTGTTTTTCCCATGATATTTCAAAAATATCCTGCACATACCCCAACATATTTTGGCATCCTCTTTGCATTTCCAAAATCCTCATGGCATCTCCATATTTCCCATGTGTACACATACCATCTCCCTAGTACATAATTTCATCATTTGCATCTTTCATTTAGCTTGCATTGTTATTTTTAGGTCATTTTGCATATCACAACATGTTTTCAAACATTTCCTTTTCCAAGCATTTGCTTGGTAGTGAACCCCTTAGAACTTAATAAACCCTTCCTATGACTCTCCTAATTGAGAATGGTCTCACCTTTAGAGGCTTTTAGTCAATCCGATTAGGACTATTAGGATATTAGTGAATGGTTGAATGAGGAAAGTGTGATATCCTAAAAAGGTATCCATTTTCCTCTTCATAATTTTGGTCAACAGAAAGGTTTTTGTTTTATGATTTGGATTCTTTAATTCCTTAGACCTAGATAGCATTCATTCATGAATTGCAACTTGCATTAGTGAAAGTGCATCAAGGTATCTTGCATCTTGCATTAGTGAAATTGCATTTAGGGTTTCCTATATTTGCATTAGTGAAAAGTGCATATAGGTTGCATATTCACTTTATTGCATCATTTCATTTCATTGAAAACTTAAAAATTGCATTTTTCTTCATCTTCATTGTATTCTTATTACATTGAAAATTGAAAAATTGCATTCATTTGCTTATTTCTAGCTACTTTTTCTTGCACTTATTTGCATATTTTTCTATTTCTGAGCATCAATAAACTGCACAAGCAACCTATAAACACTATTTATATTCCTAAATTCCTTGTTTTTTTACAAAATAACCTTTGCTAGGACTTAAATTCCCTTCTTGGCATCTTAGTCCCTCTCATGATTTTTGCTTCAGAAATCCCTCTCTACTGTTTGTTGTCTGTTTCAGCCTCTAGAACTTAAGAATCTCATCAAGAGGACCAAGATGCCCTTCCTGGTGTCTTAGTCTGCATTGACTTTGATTCTTAGGTTTTCAAGATATGAAATTTCTTTTATGTTCTTTTGTGGGTTGCTTTAAGTTTTTTGTTTTAGTTTCCAAAATTGTTGTTATTTCAAGTGTAATTGCAAGCATAGGGTATTGTGTTCATTGCACTTTCTATGGTTTATCCCTTGTATGAGTATTTGGTGTCTTACTAAAAATATTGTGGTTAGATGAAGTGTGAGACTCATGGAATCCAATGATAAGACACTCATTGTAGATCTTGGGTTATCAAGCTATCTTACTTCTGATGTTGGCACTAGTTCACTAGGTATGGACCATGGCTCTGACACCTCCTTTTCTATACCTACCTTCCCTACAAGTCCTATGCCGAGTGTCCAAATAATGATTGATCATATTCCTCAAGAAAACATAATGAAAATGCATGAAGACTTAGCTTATCTACAAGATAGTGTAAGTACTGAAAATATTTCAAACATTGTTATACCTGCCATAAAGATCCTTCATCGTATGATGGAAAGTGATGAGGGATTAGAAATTGTGCGCAACATAGCTCAAATCTTTGGAAAACATCTCCCTCCCACCACTAATGGTGCTCAAGCATCAAACAATATGCAAAACCAATAAGGAAATAAAACTCCTCCCTCTTCAACCACAACCTCGATTCCCACCTATACCATTCCTCAAGTGACCACAACAATGCAACCAACTAGTAACATCCTTCTCACCTCAAAAATTTCCACTAGTGTTCCTTATACCTATGTGGCATCTGACCTTATATCTCCTCCTATAAGAAACTCATTAATTAGTCCTTCCAACACATACATACCACCACCCTATTCATCTTCATCACATGCTACAAGAAATGGCCCTATCATTAACCACCTCCTACAAATCCTTTCATCCATCCAGGGTCATGTTTTCACAATCAATCAAAATCAAAATGGTCCACCCTCATACTATATCAAGAGCAATCCTTTGTCCTTGGAGATATTGAGAACTCTGGTGCTACAAGGTATAGAGTGTTGGAATCAAGCAACACTAAGAGGGGGGTGAATCAATGTTTTACAATTTTTAGCTTTATTAATCTGATTCTTAAAGTGTTGATAACATTCAACCAAAATAAAAATTCATTTACATAAGAAACATAACCACAACACCATAACACAAGTATTTTTTATGTGGAAACCATATTAGGGGAAAAACCATGGTGGAGGTCAATCCACAATATTGTTTTGAGTATAATCAAAAGAAAATATTACAAAATGAGAATGCACTTGTGTTTAGGCACACTTACTGGAGCTCACTACTCAAAAATAGAAAGGTTCACTGCCTTAAAAAAGTTTGGAATACTTCCAAAGATTTGAATTGAAAAAGTAGCATCTACAAATGCCTGATTACAATTCCAATTAGGCTGAACAATCAAATTATGGACCTTCTGATTGATTATGCTCTTATGTTCTATTCTACTTCAATTCTCACCAAAAAATCCTTACTACACAAGTGAAACTATGCATACTTTCTCTAATGACCTTTTGACATTCGCAATGTACATTAACTCACATCGAACACATACCAAAATGATATAATCAACCACTTATATATATCTGCCACCAAGAATTTAATCATTTAATGTTGGCCTTAATAAAATAAGAAATATTCACAAACTATCAGCTCAAATCATCCACAATATTCAATGTGCATTCACAAGAGTCAACCACAACATAGTGAGGACCTAAACCAAAAAGTTCAAACACAAAATACTTAAACAATAATTCCTCAAACATCTATGGCACACTATATTCACCAAGTCAGCCTCCAAATACTGATGAACAGAAAATTAGTTCATCGGACCTTCTAACGTCCACCCAAATTGATAAGAGGTACCGAGATTTATAGATAGCACATATTGTACATAAAAAAATACTCCTTGAGATCCACAACACAAAGAAATAACCAAAAATATTCATATGAATTGAAGAACATGAATCTATCAAATGCTCTATTCTAGCTTAACAGA
>VDFB02028229.1:0-19559 GCA_007258455.2 Sequoia sempervirens
CTAATGTTTTTACCTTCTGTCTACCTTTTTCCTTCACTTTTTCTATGTTCCTGACACTATTTTTCATAAGAAGTATAGATATTTGGTATAATGTAGGAGGAAATTAAAACAACTAGAAGATACTGATATCTATCAAAATGCTAATTATTTTATGGCTGAAATGGCAGGGGATAACTAAAGGAATATGTTAAAGCTACAAAGTATATGGATGGTAGAGAGGAAAGGAGATAAAAGTTAAAATGACTTATAAACTATTTTTAAAAGATACTTGTTAGTTTTGTCACACGGTTATGGCCAGTGGCCACTATCTATTTTATGTCAAACATATTTGGTTTGTTGGCCATAGTCCAAAACAAACTCTATCGGTGTTTGCTTAGTATAAATATGTGTGTATTCAAAATACTTGATGAGATATATTAGTATATGAATAGAATATTGTTTTGAATCGTGATAAATTCTAGAAAGTTGATGTGCATGCATGTTTAGTTTGGTGTAGAATAGAGTTTATACTTCATCACCAGATGACCAAGGAGACAAGGCCCACTGCTTGATTTATCCAATGAATCTTTCAGATTAGTATTAGTGTGGTAAATGTGTGTGATTTATTTTATTACAATATTATCTTTTCATAAATATAGCTATTCATAATTAATTACAATTCAGTTCAAAGTTGATTTTCATCAGTTATATGTTGATATGCTTATTCAAAGAATAGTACAAGAATAAAACTTTGATCCATATAAACAAGAATTCATTATTGTTAGTGCACAACTCGTAAGGTTTCTTTATTTCTGTCTTTGCACTTCATGTCACACTTCCTAGCATAGTTCTTGTCACAAAATAGAAACAGGGAGATTAAACCAGATTTTTTATTAGATAATCATTTTGTGTGTTAGCTGCATTCATCCCCACTTAATTCATTGTTCTCATCCCTTAGGTATATAGCCACAACACCTTTCATGAGTTTACGATCCCTAGATTAAAATTTAGGAACAAACTAAGGAAACCAACACAAAAATTTTGAGGATTGATTTAATCATATTAATCCAATTTGATAGAATTACAATGATAGTTTATTCCCAATATTGATCCATAGTTTTGTCCAAACAATGGGATGAGTTTTCTATCTTATATATGCATGCTTGGATGTGTTTATAGTGTGTTCCTATTGAATAGTAGTTCAAATTCTTATGTAATTTTAGTGGTAGATAATTGAAGGAAATTTCATATTATTAGTGCATCACCTCCTTTAGAATAATATTTACTTCATATGCATTCCCCTTCTTCCCCTTTTCCTTGATGACTTATTATAAATGACTAATTGCATATGTATATGGAGAAATTATTTCAACCACATAGGTGATGAGCACACAATTATATTGAGAGTGGGGTGAATCAATAATACAATATTTTACTTTTTCAATCTAACAACCACAATAATATCAATTGTACAATATCATTCACATAATATCTAACAATTATGCAACTCAAGAAGAACATGTGATTTACATGGAAACCCTTACAAGAGAGAACCATGGAAAAATATTACTTGATCTTAAAATCTCTTACAATCTTTGTAGGAACCAACCTACAGGAGACACCATGTTGGCATATTGTTGTCATTGATGTCAAAAGGAGAGATTAGAGGTGAAATGGAGTTGATCCTATAAAGGAGGATATTGGCATTATTGTAAGAGTTTCATTGATGTAAAAGAAGAGATTAGAAGTGAGATGTAATTGATCCTAAAGGGAATATTGTTGGCATTATGAAAAAAGGTGTCATTGATGCAAAAAGGCAGTTCAATGGTGTGCTTGGATGTCATGAAGACCAGAGGATCAATGTCTGGAAGAGCTGGTGTAGAATGTTGGTGAAAGAAGCATGATTCTACAAATGTTGCAAAATTACTCAAATGTTGCATTATTATCATGTAATATTTATATGATGTTGCAGAAGGTTCTTCTAGGTGTTTGAAAGTCAAATTAGTATGCAGATTTGATGTGGGTTTTCTGAGAGCTTCTCAAAAACATGAAGTGCAAGTCCAAAGGATGCGGAGTGAGATTAGAATGGAATTATTTGTGCTCTCAAACAAGGTTTAGGGTTTATCAGTTAAACCCTAATGGTTTACAATCACAACATTCAAGAAAGATATCTATTTCAACAATGACTTATATTTGGTCGTTGCAGGTTGCTTAAGTCATAACTTAAGCCTATTACACTGTGTGGGGTATCGGCCCTTCACCTAGCTAATATTTGTTGATCTTAATATTTCCTAAGTTGAGCAACAAATATTTGGCCCTACATCAGGGAGACTACACCTCATCGAGGGGAATCACTTCAAAGTCTCTTCTACACAGTGATGAAGTTTGATCAACAGTAGAGATTGAATGACGTTGATTGGACAGCGATCGAATCTACAAGATACATCAAAGTGACAATGGGTTGTCAAAGAGACAGTGTGTTAAGTCCCAACGACAAAATGATGATCCTTGATCAATGGCTATGATCAAGCCCTGGAGATTGGATGGTGGCGATCGAAGCTGCAAGGTATATCAAAGTGACTTCAACACATCAGAGTGATTATTTTAAGTCTCTTTGACACAACGATGGTGGCATAAGGAGCTAGTGGAAGATGACACAAGAGATTGATAGGTGGCAGTAGCCCACCAACCCGCAAATATTTTGTGTGCCCATGCTTTTAGCTAGCGGTATAGTAGGAAATGGTAGAGATTGAATGGCATTGATCGATGGTGATCAAACGGTCCAAGATGTATCGGGGAGAGAGATCAATATCGGCAAGACCAAAATGTGAGTCCCTTCAATCAGACAGTGCTCATGGTGTGACATGGAATATTGTGTGGTGATGATGTAGATGACACATGGCGACATCCCACTAGTTCGCTAATATTTTATGGGCCAGAGGTATAGCGTGGAATGATGTAGATTTGAAAGCACCTCATCAAGGAGAAAGGAAAATATTGGTGGAATTGAAATGTTGGTCCCTTCGACACAACGAAAGTTAAACGATGACCTTGGTGTGACCTGATATGGAGGTGACGATGGTGAATGGTGACGTGTGAGGACAAGTGGTGGCATGTGATTGACCGGCATGTCATGTCACATCGATGTCATTTACTACAAGGTGCTAACAAGGATGACATGGCCAAGTGGGACCAGATAGTGAGGAACCTGTGAAAGAGGAATGTGTTGTCATGTTGAGAGGTGGCAACATATGATTGTATCAATTGAAGGAACTTCATCGAGAAGACATATGAATATCAATGAGACAAATAATTGGTCCCTTTGTCATTCTGATAGAACTTCATCAAATAGACTTCTAGATATCAGAGTGAGTGGCGTTAGAGTCCCTTTGACACTCTAAAGGTGGGACCTGATAGGAAGGAGATAAAGGTGGATGGTGATGTGCATACAGGTGGCGCCTAGTGGTTGAATGATAGACCAATTCACATCATTGTTGTGAATTGTGTGGAAATGATGTTGACGTGTTTCTTGGTGGACCTCGACCATGGAAAGCGGTGTATGAAGGAGATCTAAGGTGTATATTTTTTTGGTGATTGATCCAATGGTGATTTCCTTTCAATAAAGATTGACGATGCATGTTTAAAAAAGATGATCTAACGATCATGTTCTAAATGTGTCAAGATGAACAAAGAGCCAGAGGATCATGGCACGAAGAGACAAGATCGAAGGCCCAGATTCAAAGGTGAAGATACTTAATGGCTAAGTCTGTGTAAACGAGGGTTTCATTTGGTAATCGACACAATAAACGAATTTAATTCATTCAACTGTACCAATGACTATCTGATTAAAGATTTCCTTCATAGGTCGACAACACAGATCACCATGTTGAGAGAGCTCATAATCATATCGATCAAAGAAGGAAATGCATTAATGTATATCTAATTCTAGGTTTTAACAGAGAGCCAATTTGGACAAATTCTCTATGACAGAATTTAATGTTATGAGGCTTGATGCAAAGGTATGGCATGGAGTAAGATATATGGTAAAACCTATCAGATGTTTCTAGAAGAGTTGGATGATGGTGCAAGGCTCGAGATGAACAAGAATATTGTTGGTGAAGTTATCAGGTGAAGTAAACCCTAATAGTATGTTCCAAATGATTTGTACAATTGGTGCACATCTCAAGGTAGTAATTGCAGGTCGGTGAAGAAAAGGAAAAAGAGAGACAATCAAGATTGTCAAGGTGTTAAGGTCTGTAAGTTTTCAATGTGAAGAGAGGGTGAAATATGTAGCTGTTGCAATTTTCACCCTCAGGCTCAATCAGGCGAGGCATCTATGATGCAGGTGTTCATAAGGGCCAAATTGGATACTTCCATTAAGGGTTAGTTCATGTATCTGACAGCATTTTATAGGGAGCTCAGTTGGGAGGCTTGCTTGATAGGAGGTATGCTTCAATGAATTACAGACTCAAGCCTCCATTAGAACCAAGTCGGCATGACATCTCCATTGTTTGGTCGACTAGCAGCTTGGACACATTTCTGTTTTGTTTCTATTTTGAACAGGTCACTGTGACCCAATCTTTGTATGGCCGAACGCGTCACTGTGGAGCCTATCGCTATAACAGGAGGGGTTCGATATGACCTCTTACTGCGTGGATTCTTTTGGCTGATAGGCCATTCAATCATCATTCAGCGAGACTCACGGCGACCGCAGTTTTCGGGAAGACTTGAAACTTTTGCAGAGATGTCCCAGCGACGTGAGGAGATCACGCTGACTAGACACTTCGGAGTAGGAGAAGGAACTTGCTAAGAGGTCTTAGCGAGAACGGCATGTCTTGGCGACAAGTACAAGTTTTGGTAAGGATATTTCCTTCGATGTATGTCTTACCGAAGTATGAAGGAAACACTGAAGACAAAGAAAGGCCTCACCAAGACTTGAAGCTTTCGGTATACCGGTGACCCACGACCAAAGGTTAACCGTGATGTTTCACCGGGGAGTTTGACATGGGTCTCCATGACAATGGAGGAATTGCTTTGCCTGCTATAAGCAGCTTCGAGGGACCTCTTCGGACAAGAGTTGACTGAAAGTCGGCCCGAGGTTCATACTTGACGTGGAGTCTCCTGGCGGTGAATCGCCCGGAGATGAAAAAAGAATTAGCTAAGAAGAGTTCTACAAAATGTCTCGTGACACAAGAGGTCATCTTGTGTGGGGGTCTCGTTAGGTGTCTTGTCGAATGAAGAGTTTTCTGAATGGAAAGGATTTCTATGTGATGTCTCAGCGATACCAAGGAGTCTTGCTGAAGTGAAACGAAATATGTGTTCGCCAAAGCTAAAGTTCCTTTGGCACAACCTCTTCCCGAAATAAGGATGTCTGGCCGATGCTTACGAGAAGATTTAAGCACATCGAGGGGAGACATGATTGGTATCTCACCAATATCGCGGTTCAACAAGGGAAGTTTGACCACGGAAGAAGCTATGTAGTTCACTCAACCAATGGAAATGAAGGTAAGTCATGGCGGTATGAAAGTGACATCAACAAGATGAAGAACAGCGATGTATCTATTGTAGGCTTAGGGAATTCAAGGTCTGATCAAAGTAGCTCAAGCCCCGGACGATGGATGTCGAATGAATGCAGTAGCTGAAGAATATCTGAAGAAGGCTTCTACGAGGGTAACTCTTCACCGACACATATAGCAGGGACACGTAGGCTTCAGCATTAACTTCATCCAAAAGATTTGAGGGTGGATCTTTCTGAGCTCGGATATTTTTGTAAGCCCTAATGGGCCGATATCAGTCTGTATATAAGGCATTTTTTTTCCTTTTTGTAAATAGTTATGATTATGCATTCAAGGGAGTTAGTGATTTTTTATCAATCCTTTCTCAATTAATGTATGTTTCTATAACTCAACTGGAATCTTGAATACAACACAGAGTTTACCTTGGAAGCTTGTGTTCATGTTTGTATTGATTCTCATTTCTGTATCTTTCTTTTGAACATGCAAGTCTTTAACTGTGTTTTATAATTCTGTATTCATATCTTAGAGTTGTGAAATTAATCTTTCCTTCCTGAGATGTGTATGTAGATCAAACCTATTAGGACTAAAGCATTAAATCTGAAAGAGGTTGTTCTGAGAATAGCAATTAGGCTTTCAAGTGTATGTTCTTCCTATGTTCATTTCATGATTTCTCAAATAGTTTGGTGTATCACCTAAGGTGTAGTGATCCTTCAATTTATGAACTCCTTATCCATTTCCTTCAAAGAATGATGGTATAAAATTGATACCATAGGAAGTGGGACTTCTGGGAGGTTCATTTTCAATTATAAGGTTTACTCTAGCGTTGAATGATCCCATGTTGCTCTAGAAAGCTTTCTGAGTTTACAAACTTTGTGCACGATGCAATTTCTAGAGTGACAGTATGTGAGAGAGGCACTAATTTTGAATTAGTAGAACCCAAAAGAAATAAGAGATACTTAGCAAGGTTAACATTCAAGGTGAAGAGGTGAGTAGTGCAACAGACTAAGTATGCACAGTCAATGAATGAGTGAAACCCAAACAAAAAGTAGAATATCATTAAGGTTTTAAATTTAAGTGTAGCAAGATAGAAAAAAGAATATTCTAAGTGTAGAAGAGAGAAAGAAGAGAGTACAAAGTAGAGTGGATGTGTTGTTGAGACTACATTGGCAACAAAGAGTGAGTTGCAAAGACTGCAACAAAGTATTTTGTAGTTGCAAAGTAAGTTACAACATTGAATTGTAAACAAAAATATATTTGTTAATGTAAATTTAATTGGTTGGTGCCATCAGATAATTGAGTTGGTGCTCAGTGTCTCCTTGGATTTGGTGCTTCCTTAGGTTTGGTGCCCTTAAACCTTGTAATAGAAGTACTTTCTAATGTTGGATTTGAGCAGTAGACTCAAGTACCTTTTGTCACCATGGTTTTTCCCATCCTGGGTTTTCCATGTATATTTGGTGTTATGCAATTTTGTGTGAATGTGTGTGTATCTCTCTATGTGTTTAGTTAATTTGCACATTAATGGGTTAATGAATTAATCTGCATAAAGTACTCATAGCTAAAAGAAGTAATCTACACATAGGTTTTAAGGGCTAAGTTTTAAGATCTACTGATTCACCCCCCCTCTTAGTAGATTGTTGTGTTCCAAAAATTGGTATCAAATCCCTAGGTTCCCTGGGAGAAGCTTAATCAACTCGAGTAGATTCTGGCAGAGTGAACACAAAATGGGTTATCAAGAAGACTTATTTGCATATGGTGAATCTCTTTTTGATGGATCAAATTATAAGTGTTGGAGCAGAAAAATGAAGACATATCTAGAATTACTACAGTATGATGTGTGGATGTCAGTCAAAAAGGGATATACAGCTCTTACTAGACACTTCCAACTACTGAAGTTGAAAAAGAAGGCTTATGAAGACAATGCTAAGGAAAGGTTTGAAATTTTGATGGGGTTGCCAAGATCCATGGTTGGAAAAGTTATACACTATCAAACTGCACATGATACATGGAAAAAGTTGAGGATGTACAAAGGTGATGATAGTAAGGTGCAAGCCAAGATTCAGACATATGGAGGTGAGTTTGAAAGTCTAAAGTTGAATGAAGATGAGGAGATTACAGATACATCCATGAGAGAAAGTGTAGCTAGTGGAGAGATAATGGAAGCATCTACTTCCGGATCTGAGGAGATTGATGAGGAGAAAGATGATTGCATCAGAAGATTGAGAAGAGACTCTGTAAAATACAGAGGTAAGATACCCCTTAAAGGTTATAACTTTGGTAGATTAGGTCTCTTTTCTGATGAATGCCCTCATAGTGAAAAGGATAACCCTAAGAAAGAAGAGGACAGTAAAAAGAAGAAGAAGAATTTTCACACAAGAAAAGAGTATAGGTTATCTAATGTAGGTGGAAAATCATATGATGAGCATGAAAGTGCCTATGAGAATGACCCTTTCATGGAATTTGGAATGACCTCTGATGAGGAAGTTGGAAGGTCTAATAAAGAAGAAGAAGTTGAAACCTTCGGTGAAGAAGGAGAGTTTGACTTTGAAGGTGAATTCATCTCTGCTCTAGATGAGATTAAAAGGTTGAGGAAGGAGAATAAAAGGATGTAGAACCATGCACAAGAAGAGATAAAGAGGCTAACTACAAGCCTTGAAGAATATGATAAAATAATAGTTAGTCTAAAAACACAAGTGGAAGAATCCAAGAGAGTAGAAGATGTAGTTAAATCTAAACTACAACCTAAATCTAATGAGTACATAAAGTTGGAGGAAAAAATAGTGGCCTTGAGAAAAGATTTAGAAAAGGCTAAAGTGAAAATTGATAAAGGCCTAAAGTTGAAGGGTGGATCTGAGATATTAGATGGGTTGGTAAAATCAAAAAAGCCATCGAAACCTAAAAAAATGGTTGCCTTGGATTTGAAAAAAGAAAGAGTCCTTCTACTAGTGCTTGTGCAAATTTATATGACAAATTTAGAGAAGGAAGATGTTGCACAAAGGAAAAGAAAGCCTGCATGAGTTGTTCCAAGGTGAATTCCTTTGGAAATGCAAGATTAGAAAAAGGCACTGCTGAAGTGAAGAAAGAAAAAGAGGAAAAGAAGCACGTTGTTGATATGAAGATAGTTGATTAAGAAAAGAGACTTATTGCAGACAAGAAAAAGAACAACCATTTAGTTCCTAATTTTCAGAAGAAGAAGAAGCATAAATAGGGAGTTGATGCAGAAATATCCTTAAGGATGAGATACATGGAGAAGTCAAAATAAAGAATACCACCTCATCCTGCTCAAAGGAATGTTATGACCAAGTACTCCTCATGTTTTTATGGTTACTATTATACCTGTAATTATTTTGGTCATAGGGCTAGAGTGTGTAGAGTTGCACCCAAAAGGAGCACAAAACATATTAGTAGGAATTCATTTGCTCCTTTAGTAAACCTTGATGTAATGTGCTACAATTGTAATAAATTTTGTCACATAGCTAAGATTTGTAGATTAAACTATGTAAGACCAATAGCACATTATGAAAGAAATAATATGTCCCCCAGAGTGAACAATGGTTCACATGTTTCTGATAAGATGGATGATAAGACAAAAAAGAAGAATAAGATGGTGTGGAGAGTGAAAGATCAGCAAGAGGAAACACCCTATGTGGTTGCTCCTACCTTACATCACTAATCTATAGTGATAGGGAAGGAGCCCAGGGGGAGCCGAATTGGTATCTTATTCATCCATGGAAATGAAAAGGAGATCAAGTCAGGTAAAATAAGTTTTACAAATTTCTAATGACTTGATGGTTGTAGATTAATGGTTACATTTCTTTCTCTTTGAAATACTTGTCAAAGGGGAATAATATTTGTTGTTGAAGGAGAAGGTAGCTATGCAAGTGCTCTATTGAGAGAAATGATCCTTTTCTGCAAGGAGAGGAGATATGTTTGAGGGGGAGTTGTTCTGTAAATACACTCACAATTACTTTTGTTAAAATTGGTATAGAGTGGTTCTAATTGGTGTCAGACCATTTTGAATTGGTTTAGAATATTTTAGTTGATTCAGAGCCTAAAGCGAAGTAAATGCTCAAGTATACAAGAAGAGAGAATGGGGAAAGGTCTAAGGCGAAGCTACTATTGGTATCAAATTAATGTTATACTTGATACAATGCAGTCTTAAATATCAATTGGTACAAAGCATAAAGTACAAACATCTACAATTGGTATCAGACTTGATTGGTTCAGAGCATGTAATGACACTTCAACTGGCATCAAATAGTGTTAATTGGTATAGAGCGGTTGGAGCATATGGTTTTTCTATTGTGATCAAAGGTTGAGAGAAACAATTGGTATCAAAGCATAAATTTGTATCAGTTGGTATCAATCAAAGGGGGAGAAAAATTCCCTTTTTTCATTGCTAAGGAGAAGTGAAGGTTGCAGCAGCATGGTGACCTAAGACAAGACATTAAGGAGTGTGACCCTTTGCCATTGATGTCAAAGGGGGAGAAATTTGTGCAAATGCTCAAGCAATTAAGCACGGGGGAGAAAAGTAGTAAAATGATCATAAGGGTGATAAGAGGATCAATGAGCTCAGACGTTATCCAAAATTGGTATCAAACCATTGGCTTTAGGTTGAGCATTCAGTTTTATCATCAACGAAAAAGGGGAATATTGTTGGCATATTTTTGTCATTGATGTCAAAAGGAGAGATCAGAGGTGAAATGGAGTTGATCCTATAAAGGAGGATGTTGGCATTAATGTAAGAGTGTCATTTATGTCAAAGAATAGATCAAAAGTGAGATGGAATTGATCCTAAAGGGTAGATTTTTGGCATGATGACAAAAGGTATCATTGATGCAAAAAGGCAGTTCAGTGGTGTGCTTGGATGTCATGAAGACAAGAGGATCAATGTCTGGAAGATTTGGTGCAAAATGTTGGTGAAAGAAGCATGATTCTACAAATGTTGCAAAATTTCTCAAATGTTGCATTATTGTCATGCAATATTTATATGATGTTGCAGAAGGTTCTTCTAGGTGTTTGAAAGTCAAATCAGTATGCAGATTTGATGTGGGTTTTCTAAGAGCTTCCCAAAAACATGAAGTGCAGGTCCAGAGGATGCAAAGTGAGCTTAGAATGAAATTAGTTGTTCTCTCGAACAAGGTTTAGGGTTTATCAGTTAAACCCTAAGGGTTTATAGTCACAGCATTCAAGCAAGATATCTATTTTGACAATGACTTGTATTTGGCCATTGCAGGTTGGTTAAGTCATAACTTAAGCCTATTACACCATGTGGGGAACAAGCCCTTCACCTAGCTATTATCAGCCAAGCTAATGTTTGTCAACCTTAATATTTCCTAAGTTGAGTGACAAATATTTTTCCCTACATCAAGGAGACTACACCTCATTAGGAGGAGTCACTTCAAAGTCCCTTCGACACAATGATGAAGCTTGATCAACAGTGGAGATTGAATGAAATTGATCAGACGGTGATCAAATCTGCAAGATACATTGAAGTGACAATAGGTTATTGAAGAGATAGTGTGTTAAGTCCCTTCGACACAACGATGATGCTTGATCAATGGCTGTGATCAAGCCCTGGAGATTGGACGGTGGTGATCGAAGCTGCAAGTTATATCAAAGTGACTTCAACATATCAGAGTGATTATTTTTAAGTCTCTTTGACACAACAATGACAGCATAAGGAGCTAGTGGAAGATGATGCAAGAGATTGATAGATGGCATTAGCCCGCCAACCCACAAATATTTTGTGGGCCCATGCTTTCAGCTAGCGATATAGTGGGTAATGATAGAGATTGAATGGTGTTGATCGATGGTGATCAAATGGTGCAAGATGTATTAGGGAGAGAGATCAATATTAGTAGGACCAAAATGTTAGTCCCTTTGATTAGATACTGCCCATAGTGTGATGTGGAATATTTTGTGGTGATGATGTAGATGAGACATGGCGACAACCCACCAATTTGCTAAGATTTTATGGGCCAACGGTACATGGAAGGTGCAAATTCAAAAGCACCTCATTGAGGAGAAAGGAAAATATCGGTGGAACCAAAGTGTTGGTCCCTTTGACACAACAAAATTCAGACAATGGCCTTGGTGGGACCAGATAGGGAGGTGACGATGGTGAATGGTGTTGTGTGAGGATAAGTGGTGGTGTGTGATTGGTTGGCATGTCATGTCACATTGAATTCATTCACTACACAGTGCTAACAAGGATGACATGTGGCTAAGTGGGATCGAATAGTGAGGAAGCTGAAAAAGGAAGGTGATGTCACGTTGACAGGTGGCAACATATGATTACATCGAATTAAGGAACTTCATCGAGAAGACATATGAATATCAACGAGACAAATAATTGGTCCCTTCTTCATTTTGATAAAACTTCATCTAAGAGACTTCTAGATATCAGAGTGAGTGGTGTTAGAGTCCCTTTGACACTTTGAAGGTGGGACCCGATAGGAAGGTGATAAAAGTGGATGGTGACATGTAGATAGGTGTCACCTAGTGGTTGAACAATAGACCAATTCACATCATTGTTGTGAATTAAGTGGCGATGATGTGGACACATCTTGGTGGAACCCGACCATGGAAAGCGGTGTATGAAGGAGATCTAAGGTGTAGATTGTTTAACGATTGATCCAACAGTGATTTCCAATCAGTAAAGATCAATGGTGCACATTTAAAGAAGATGATCTAATGATCATGTTCTAAAGGTGTTGAGATGAATGGAGAGCTAGAGGATCGTGGTGTGAAGAGATAGGATCGACGGCTCATATGCAAAGGTGAAGATACTTAACGACTAAGTCTGTGTAAAAGATGGTTTCATCTAGTAACCAACATAGTGAACGAATTTAATTTGTTCAACTACACCAATGACTATTTGATTGAATATTTGCTTCACAGGTCAGCAACATAGATCACCATGTTGAGAGAGTTCAAAATTAGATCAATCAAAGAAGGAAATGTATTTAATGCATATTTGATTCTAGGGTTTGACAGACAACCAATTTGGAAAAATTGCTTGTGATAGAATTTAATGTTGTGAGGCTCAATGCAAAGGTATGGCATGGAGTAAGAATCTAGTAAACCCTATCAGATGTTTCTAGATGAGTTGGACAATGGTGCAAGGATCGAGATGAATAGGAAGCTCGTTGGTGAAGTTAGTAGGTGAAGTAAACCCTAATAGTGTGTTCCAAATGATCTATACAGTTGGTGCACATCTCGAGGTAGTAATTACAAGTTGATGAAGAAAAGGAAAAAGAGAGACAATCAAGATTGTTGAGGTGATGAGGTCTACAAGTTTTCAATGTGAAGAGGGTGAAATGCAACAGACAGAGAAGACACCAATTCTGAATTAGTAGAACCCAAACAAAATAAGAGATACTCAGCAGGGTCAACATTCAAGATGAAGAGGTGAGTAGTGCAGCAAACTCAGTATGCACAGTCGGTGAATGAGTGAATCCCAAACAAAAAGAAAAATATCATCAAGGGTTTATATTCAAGTGTAGCAAGATAGAACAGTGAATGTTCTATGTGCAGAAGAGAGAAAGAAGAGAGTACAGAGCAGAGGGGATGTGTTGTTGAGATTGTAGCATTAGCAGCAGAGAGTGAGTTGTAGAGACTACAACAAAGTATTGTGTAGTTGCAAAGTAAGTTGCAACATTGAATTGTAAACAAAAATGTATTTGTCAATGTAAATCTGATTGGTTGGTGCCATCAAATAACTGAGTTGGTGCTCAATGTAGGGGATTGGTGTCTCCTTGGATTTGGTTCTCCTAAATCAAGTATTTGGTGCTTCCTTAGTGTTGGTTCCCTTAAACCTTGTAATAGGAGAATACTTTGTGACATTGGATTTGAGTAGTAGACTCAAGCAGCTTTTGATACCGTGGTTTTTCCCATCTTGGGTTTTCCACGTATATTTGGTGTTATAGGATTTTGTGTGAATGTGTGTGTATCTCTCTATGTGCTTATTTAATCTACACATTAAGGGCTTAATGAATTAATCTACATAATGTACTTAGAGCTAAAAGAAGAAATCTTTACAAAGGTTTTAAGAGCTAAGTTTCAAGATCTAATTATTCACCCCCATCTCAGTAGATTATTTTTTCCAACACACCAATCCCCTCTTATACAATTTGTGAGCACTAACCCACTGGAGACACCAATCCCCACTTGTAGAATTTGTGGGTACCAACCCACTAGAAACACCAATCCCCACAACTAAGCACCAACTCAGCAAGAGACACCAATCTCTTTGATATGAGGCACCAACCTCGCCAATATGGGGCACCAACCTCTCTGATATGAGGCACCAACCTCTTCAATAGGAGGTACCAACCTCTTAAATAGGAGGCACCAACCTCTTCAATAAAATCTTATCTTCTTGATAATAAATCTTTTATAAACATACTTTAATGATCTCCTTTTATATTTCCCTCCTAAATTGTATTTGCATATACATCTCTTTTACATCTGCATATATTCTTCTTATAATTCTATCATAAACTCTTCTTACAAATCTATCATGAATCCTTCTTACAAATCTACCTTCAACCTTTCATTAATGATCTTCCTTTTATCTTCTCATTTTCTGATTTGCAGGTGTTATTCTAATATATACTCTTATTCTTCACACACCTTCCTCTTATTTATCTTCACATTTCACACTTCTCACTTCTACTTGCAATTATCCTTTATATCTTCATAACCTAGTGAAATGATGCATCTCTTATAGTATATATGTCTCTTCATATATATGTATTATTTCTTTCATGGTCATAGCTCTTCAACATGTCCCTTGACTATTCTTAACCAAATATTCACTAAATATTCATTCACTTCATTCTTCTATATTCCTCTTATTTACTTCATGCTACATATTATAATTTCATACACTTCTTTGAATGATAAAACATTCTCTCTTTTATTCCTCACTCACTCTTGAATGATAAAATTTTCACACACACTTCATATCATGGAAGGACTTCTCTTATATATCTTGTCTCATCATGAGACACAACCCTTCACTGTACCCTTGTGACTCTTGGTTAAAACTAATCTTTATTTAATTAACTAATTTATTTATCTTTACACACACATTTATTTTCTACTCCTCTTCTTATTTAATCCTCTCACATCTCACATGCACTCATATTCACCACACATTTATCACCTTTTTTTATATCTTCATGCCTCTATGAAGAGATGCATCCTTTCATAATGACCCTTCAAATAGTCATGACTCCTCTTAAATAACATTTTTTCCTTTTCACACATATCCATAATAAAAGATATTTTTATTCTCCACACACTTCTCTCTTGACTAATATATCTTCCTTTCTATCCCACACACATCTCTCTCTTACTTTCCATAAACTCTATTTATATCTTTACATCTCAATGAAGAGTTGCATCTCTTTGAAAAGAGATAACTCTTTAACAGGACATGTCTTTTTGTTAAGACTAATTGCTGCCTTTGAATATTTTTCCTTTTTTCTTTTTATTTCTCCTTAATGGTTTCCTTTGAATGATATTTAATTGTTTTCTTTCTTCAAATTTTCTTGTGCTTGTATAATGTATCTTCTTGTTCTCCACACTTCTTTCCACAATTCTCTTTTTTTATATCTTCTTTCCTCTATGAAGAGATATATCTCTTAACAAAGAGACACAAACTTTATCAAAAATTTAAAAACTTTGAAAACAAATCACCTATTCATTAAATGGTGCATTTTTAATGAGTGTGTTCTACATCACTTTTGAGATATTTTCTATTATGCTCTTTTGATATTTCGCCTTTGACATCACTGATAATAGTCTGTTCATTCTCTTTGACATCAATAACAATAATCTAACAATCTCTCATACTCCTTTGACATCAATGACAATCAATTCCAACCATAGGTTGCCTTGTGAATCATGTACCATGCTAATGGGATTCCCACTAATTTTCTCTACAAGTGGCATTGATATTAAGTGTCCTTAACTAATTCAATGGGTGACTACATTATTTGAGCAACAAAACTTTCATATCAAGCATTTGAATATGGATGATAGAAGATTAATTTATAGGATTGATCTCATTATCTAACTAGCAATTTAATTCAACAAGAAACCACCAACTACTTAGAAGATAAGGAAAAAGTAGACATACTATCACTGCATTATAAGAATGAATGTAGCACATTTAAGCAAGATAAAAATCGTTAGACATTGGCGATGGTTGTTTTATTAATAGATATTTTAGGAGATCTTTAAAATCTTGAAAATGTAGAAATAAATGCTTATAATTTTTAAATTTTAATTGACAAAGGAGATATTAAATAACAAACTACTTGATATGGGCATTAACATATGCCTTAGAATTGAGTATTAGAGTCAATCCCAATGTACTAATCTAAAAATTGTTGGGACAAACACTTCTATATCATTGTCTTGGGATATTGAATATGGAATAATAGATCAATATTATGTAAATGTTAAAATCTTCATGAAAATGAATAAAATTATGAATATATATGTTGAATCCATAAATATATCCAAGACATATTAAATAGAAAATAGATATGATACACCAACTAGATCTCAATTTACCTATCAACTAACTTTATTGGTTTACCAAAAAAATTCTATCAAGGCCTTTTCCAAGCTACACTTGTGTACCAAGAGCCTTCAAAGTTTAGAAGATAGCTTAGACCTCTCAAACATAATTCTTATCAGAAATAAATCAACCCAAAATGCCACCCTAGAATTGTATTTTATTGGGGTCCCAAATTATCCAAATCCTATTCTAAGTGAATTTTAGAATAGATTGCTTAAGTTCAACAAAAAAAATTCACCTAGGTGAAGGTCATTTAGGATAATCAAAAATGTAATTGAAGATTTTTAGATTGAGGGAAGGAAATTTATGATGAAAAATAAATTCAATCCCTTGATAAGAGTGGAAGGGAGTGGTACAAAATATTACCAAATTAGATTTTATCTTTTTGGAGTGGATTTAAAATAACTTAAAAATAAAATGGATCCTAAGTCACTATTAATGAATTTTCAACTACAACTAAAGGATTCAATGAGTTAGTGTCAAATTTTAATACCAGATTCATGAGTTGTGATAATAGTTTCACAATATCTAAGGCCCAATGAATCAATGTGCCTTGTACTATAGTGTGATGATTTTGATTCTAAAATTGATTTCCTTCTAAGAAATAAGTATCCTAAAAGCTTGAGAGAAGCATATACAATGCCCATAAACATTGATGGAAACATTCTAAAGCCTCAAGCAAGGTTCCCAAAAGGAATGATGTAAAAATGTATTCATCTAAAGGTCAATCTTAAGCAAATCCCCAACTATGGATAACACGATAAAATAATGGGTGATCTAAAGGAGATAAATAAGGTTTATAAAAATGAGAAAGGAATCCCATTAGAAATATCAAGCCCATACAAACTAGATAGACCAACAAGCATGGTTAACATTCCCTACAATCCGAATAAGCCTAGAAATCCTATCACAAATGGAAATAATATCACTCAAAGATATCAATATCATAGATATCATGGGAAGGATAGCCCTTATTATTAAAGAAAATGATGCTAGTTCCCTAAAACATGTCCCATGGTGTGAGACTCATTACATTAATCATAGCCTTAATCAATGTGCAATTGTTGTATTAATTGAAAAATAAGAGAAATATAGTGAAAAAGATGAATTTGAGAATGATAATGATCATGATCAAACTAATGAAGAAGTGTATACATGTGATTATGTTTGTATTTTAGATTCATATAAAACTTAAAATATGTTATTTGAATAAATATATGGTTTTACATGATTCTATAAATATGGTAAAGAAATATGAGATTCATTCTCATGGATATTCTCATCTAAAAGAAAAGATGTCATGGAAGTATAAGAAAACTAGATCATTTAATGAGTATATAAAATCCTTGATTGTATTTCTAGTCACTCAAGTACAAAGTGATTATAATTTAAAAGGAAAATAGGGGAAACTCAAAATAATTAAGATTCAATTACAAAGAATCATGTAAACAACAAAAGGAAAAATGGTCCTAAAAATAATAAAGGCAAACACAAAACAAGATCTATAATTACAGTTCAAGAATTTATAATGTATTCATCCAAAATAAGGAAAGCTTCTATATGAAATCATATTTCCACAAGGAAATTTAGTTCTAGGGGAAAATTTGATGAACCATGTGTAACTAATGTTGATGCATCAAAACTAAAAATCAACTTCTAGGAAATGTAGAAATTGGTATGAGAAAGGAAATCTTAATCAAAAAGCATCTTGGACCCATGTCTAAAATAATAGTTATTGGGACTTATAAAATATTACATTCAAGTTTATCCCTAACACTAATGTTATTACACCACCTATATCTACTCCATTCCAAATTATGGAGTGTGATATGGAATGTGTTCACTCAAGTAAATATATGGGTATAAGTGTAAGAGTTTCTCAAAATCCCTAGTATAGAAATGGTTTTTAAGTTACTTTAACAACAAAATAATAATGAGTGAGTAGCCAATATAAATCCCATTACTTCTCAAAGTATAATTGAGGTTGAATAAAACCTAAAGATCTATATGGACACTACCTTAATTAAAATTAAAATTAATTTTTAACCTTTTATGCTTCTTTTTTAATAATGGATAGTGCATAATTGTATGTATGATTTAGAATCATTCAATAACATTATGCCTCTTCAAATAATGAACTAATCAAGTTTAAGGATCTTAAATTCTTTTGGAAAGTGCTTTTCAATGATGGACTTGAGAGGTACATGTGATTGGGGTAGTAAATTATGTAGACTTTCAACTAACAAAATTTCCTAGAAAATCTTTGTTCATGAAAATTGTTATAGTAGATTGCACTAGTAAATGGTGAATCCTCCTTTCTAGGAATTGATGAACATATATTGGGTAAGTTCAAATGGATTCATCATATGCTACCAACCTACCATATAAGTCCACTTAAAATAGGTTAGGCTATGAAGATAGAAACATGCTCCATATAATTGAGGATCCTAAAAGGGCACTAAATAAAGTGTTATATGTTGGAAATGGGCTTGATAGTTTTATAAGCCAATTTGATTTTTAAGAAAAGGTTGTGAACCCATTAACACATCCTCAAAAGGAAAACCCAAAAAATAATGATTTATGGATAATTTCTTCAATGTTTCTTGTTCTAATGAGGGGTTAATGGTTGGAGATATCCTAATATCACCTAGTGGTAAACTATTCAAATTCTAATATAAACTTGGATTTCAATGCACTAACATTGATGTTGAATATAAGGAAATATTTTTAGGAATGAACCTAAATTTGAAGCATGACATAAAAATTATTAAAATCTTAGGTGATTCTTATCTAGTTGTATCTCAAGTTAGAGGTGCTTATGTTGCAAAAAACTAGAGATTTAAGCAATGTAGTAATGATGCATGGGATGTCATGGAATTGTTCAATGTTTTTGGCATACATTGGGTTTAGAGTGTTGGAAATGTGGCTTTTGATCAACTCACTCTAATGGCTTCATGTTTTGATTAGGATGGTTGTTGAACCATTATGCACTACTAGAGTTGAAGTATCATCAGGCCCACTATTCCTAATAATGTGTATAACTTGCAAGTTTTTGAGGATGGTGATCAAATATACCAATTCTTAAACTATGTGGATGATTTTGATACCCATCCATAGTGGAGAATATTGATAGAAGCATTAGCTCTAGAAAAATAATTTTATGAAGAAAACTATTTCAATGCCAAATGTGATGCAATTGTAGTGGGGATGTTGAAGAAGTAAAATGGCTAGAGACTAATTCAACCATAATGGCACTCCTCGCTACTTTGTTTTGATTAGGGGTACAAAAAGGGTTTTGAAGGGGCCTAGAACCCTTTACAAAGGAAGACAACTTAAACTCACGATATCAACAGTAAGCATGAATCAGCCTAACAACAACAAGCTGCTAAAAAAGAAAACTCACATACCACCAGCAGCCCAGCAGCAGCCACTACCAGAAAAACAAGACATCACATGCTACGAAAGACACA
>VDFB02028230.1:0-40653 GCA_007258455.2 Sequoia sempervirens
ACCTCAAGTCTGAAACTTCGTGTCTTGAAATTTCTATTTACTCTGTGAAATTTCTATTTACTCTCCTCCAATATGCTCACAATTTGCTGATGTGAAACCCTTTGAAATTGAGCAAAAGATTGAACAATAAAGCTCCGAATCACTCCAACGAAGTGCCTATAGATTAAACCACCAAGGTTGATCTTTCACAACTGAAATGGATGATCTTTGCAAGGGTTTTTGTCCTCACAAAGCTGCTGGAAAAAACCTGAAAGTTCTCCTAAAAAAGTGTATCAAGCATAGTCTTCAAATGAGCTTCAAAATTGCTTTTGTATGACTCCCAAAACCCCATGCCCCATATTGGAAAAATAAAATACTTTATTTATTTTTAAAACCTCCTTATGTCTCCCTCTTGGGTGTCCCGTTTAATAAAGCAAATAGTTAATCTTTTAAAATATTTCTTATGTCTCCCAAAAAAGTCACCTTTTAAAATAATAAAATACTGTAAAGTTAAATATTTTAATTCAATTTTATAAATTTAACATTATTTTAAATTAAATCCCCCAGGCCATAGAATCCCACCAAAACAACATTAGGCATCGCAACTGAGCATCCCGAGGAATGATCAACATGAAAATACACGGCCTCTGTCTAGGAGGTGACTTACTAAAATAGTAACAGACCCAATGCCTGAAACTGCTTTGGAAAGTGCCACAAAGATACTCCTAAAGTTCTGAACATGTCACCAAGAGTTGAGGAATACCCTAACCAACTATATTAGCCTACGGGAACCCGAGAAATAGGCTAATCCTCACTTAATCTGTCTTTGAGCCACCGCTGGCTCTCAGCTCAAAACCCTCTTTCTTAAGTCTTTAAAAGTGTTTTTAGAGTTTTTTAGAGAAATCTTAGTAGACAGAAGAGAAGGGGCGCAGCATATTTTTGCTCATAAAAGACAAATTTAAACTTATTTCTTCAAAATGAAAATACAGAATGTATTATTTAACACCAACAGATAGATTAAGAATGATAAACATACCAAAAGGGCTCCAGATTGTTTAAATAAGAAACTAGCCAGATCTACAGCTGGAAAAGGTGAAAACAAGCCTGAATGCACGCCATGACTCCAGGAAAGGTTTCTCCTGGTCGGAAACTGGTCACAAAGCTTTGAAAAGACAAGCCGCCAATGATAGATGTCAAAACCAGCCCAAAAGGAAGGCGTTTCTCTCTTTCACTTCACACGCCTTTTTAAGGCACAAACCCCAATGCTGGCCGTACGGCTATGGAAAACAATGCAAGAAGACTCTGTGGAAACCTCTGCCTCTAATGAAGGAAGCGCCACCAAGAAACCCTCAATTATTATACTGAAGAACAAACAACTGCATAAATAAATCCTCTGTCTGCAACTGTAGAACTTCTGTGTGAAGCCCTCAACCTGTACTGATTCAGCTGATCTTTCACAGCCTCAAGAGTACTCAACACTGAAGAGTTTTCCGTTCTCCAATGGACACAATGATCAAACCCTGGTCACAGGATATTGCTCAGAAGGAAAAATGCACAAGGCAAATCGAAATAGTCAAGAAGTGAGTTTCTATTGCCAGGAAATGCCTTTATACCAAATGGCACGCATTTCAAGAATAGTACGGCCTTTCTCATCATTAAAATATTTTAATATTTTAATAGAATCCCTTTTCAATAGTTTGAGCGCACTTTTCAATATTTTAAGTTATTAAAATATTAAAGTCTCCTTTTTGACATTTAAGTGATATAAAATATAATTAAAGTCAATGTGACTTTAATTAAAAAGGCGTTTAAGTTAATAAATTAACTTAATCACTTAAAATCCCGTAATATGCGCAAAACTCAGGATAATCTCGTGCCGTCAGAAGCTGTGAACTCCTGGAATGCAAATGCTCGTGATCAAGCACCGCTCCACCAAAGCACTTTAACAACTTCAAACTCTCCAAAAGCAACACCGACCTCTATCCAAATCAAGAAGCCGACAAGGGTCCAATAGTACAACACTGCTCCCGAACTGCCTAGCGAGGGGACATCACAACCGCTTCTCCCCGAATTTGCTTGTCCACAAGCAAACTCAAAGTCGGATGTTGAAGAACACTGTCACTCTCCCACGTCGCATCCTCTGCCGGTAGATCCCTCCACTTAACCAAGTATTCCCTGATGACCCGCCTCTGAAGATGACGCTCCCTGGAGTCCAGAATGGCCTCAGGTATCAAAACTAATTTGCCCTCATCATCCAGGGGTGGCAAATCAATAGAAGGAATTACGTGTTGTCCCAACGCCTTTTTGAGGCGCGACACATGGAACACGTTGTGAACTCTGCTGTCCACCGGAAGATCCAGCTCATAAGCCACTTGACCCACACGTCTGACAACACTGAAAGGTCCATAGTATCGCGGCTTGAGTTTCTCGGAGCCCTTCTTGCGAAGGGTAGACTGCCTATACGGCTGAAGCATCAGGTACACCAAATCATCGATCTCGAAAGACCGCTCTACTCGTCTTTGATCAGCATATTGTTTTTGCTGATTTTGGGCTTTCTGTATATTTTCCCTAAGTGCTCTCATAATATCCTGGTTCTCCTGTAACAAATCACCAGCACTGGGAACTCTACTGTCACTCAACAATAAATCAAGAAAGCTCGGAGCATCATATCCATATAACGCTCGATATGGTGTCATCTGGATGCTCATGTGATGGGTGGTGTTGTAACAGTACTCACATAAGTATAACCACCTCACCCATGCCTTCTGCTGCCCGGAACTATAGTTACGCAAGTACCCTTCCACCCATTTGTTGACGATCTCAGTCTGCCCATCTGTCTGGGGGTGGTAGCTGGTACTAGGGGTGAGCTCTGTCCCACAAAGCTTGAATAACTCCTGCCAGAAGTTACTCATAAATCTGCTGTCCCTGTCGCTAACTATACTGCGAGGTAAACCGTGCAGCGTGAATACCTCTCAGAAGAACAAATCAGCGATCTGAGTAGCCGTGTGTGTAGTAGTGATTGCGAAAAAGTGTGCATATTTCGTCAATCGATCTACCACCACGAAAATACTGTCCTTCCCTTGAGCTTTTGGCAAGCCCGTGATGAAATCCATGGATAAACAATCCCACTTCCTCTCAGGAATAGGAAGCGGCTGTAGAAGACCTGCAGGGTATGTGTGCTCTTGCTTGTTCTGCTGACAAACAAGACATTCCCTGACATACTGGAGAACATAGGACTTGAGACCCTTCCAAGAGAATCTCTCCCGTACCTGCCGATAGGTCTTATAGTACCCGGGATGTCCCGCCATGGGTGAATCATGCAATGACCTCAAAACCCCGTCCCTCATCTCAGAACCTGGGACCAATAAAATCCTCCCTTTGTAGATGATAAGGTCATCTACAAGTGAATACCTGTCAGCCAACACTGATCCATCTACTATGCTAGAGGCCCATGGGTCCTTAGCATACTCTGCTACAATCAGGTGTCTCCAGTCTTCTGAAACCAATGTAATAGAACCCAAGTGAGGACGGCGAGATAAAGCATCAGCAACCACATTCTGAGTGCCCTTGACATAAGAGATGTCAAAATCGTAAGACTGAAGCTTGCTGACCCATTTTTGTTGTCTCTCATTAAGATCTCGCTGTCCAAGAAAATGCTTCAGACTATTATGATCAGTTTTCACAGTGAACTTACTACCAATCAAGTATTGCCTGAATTTGGCCATCGCATGCATGATAGCCAACATTTCCTTATCATAGATACTAAAACTCCGTTCAGGCCCTCTTAGCTTTCTGCTCTCAAAAGCTATAGGGTGACGATCCTGCATAATAACTGCACCAATACCCTCACCACTGGCATCGCAATGTAACTCAAAGGGTTTAGTGAAGTCCGGTAAAGCCAAAACAGGACACGAAGTCATGAGAAGTTTGAACTTCTCAAAGCACGCTTGTGCTAGTGGTGTCCACTCAAAAGCACCTTTCTTAGTCAAATCGGTTAGTGGCGCAGCATGCCGCGAGAACCCACTAACAAACCAACGATAGAAAGCACACAATCCTACAAATCCCCTGAGCTGTGTCAAAGTCTCAGGTGTAGGCCAATCAATGATGGCTCGAACCTTCTCTGGGTCCATGCTGACTCCTGCACCGCTGATGATGTGTCCCAGATATAAAAGCTCTGCCATGCCCAATGCACACTTGGACTCCTTGGCATACAAGGACTCCCTGTCAAGTATTCTCAGAACCTCATCCAAGTGAACCATATGTTCCTCCCATGATTTACTATATACCAGGATGTCGTCAAAGAACACTAAAACAAATTTCCTCAAGTGAGGATGGAAAACCCTGTTCATTGTCGACTGAAACGTGGCTGGAGCATTGGTTAACCCAAATGGCATAACCAAAAAATCAAAGTGTCCACAGTGACATCTGAACGCCGTTTTCTCTATGTCCTCTTCTCGGACTCTGATCTGGTGATAACCTGTTCTCAAATCAATCTTTGAGAAGTAGCAAGCTCCATGAAGCTCGTCTATCAACTCATCTATCCGAGGAATAGGACACCTGTTCTTAATGGTTTTCCTGTTGAGCATTCTGTAATCGATACACATTCTAAGTGTACCATCCTTTTCTTCACCAAAACAACTGATGAAGCAAAGGGTGACTTACTCGTCCTGATGTGCCCCATAGCTAACAGCTCCTGAATAGTCTTCTCAATCTCATCTTTCAGACGCTTGGGGTGCCGGTAAGGAGTAATCATGATTGGTTTCGTGCCCTCCTCCAGCTCTATAATATGCTCAATACCTCTATCAGGAGGCCTGCCTGGTGGAATAGCACTGAATACCTTCGCATGTTTGATTCGAAGTTCCTGCACATCTGGATGGTATGGAGAAGCTTGCTGATCCAACTGTGAAGGCATTAGCTTGCATTCAGCAGCCCACTCTACCATATCATTACGAATCAAACGCTCCATTCGCCGAAGTGAAATCTCCCTAAGGTTGCTGTCCCTGATGGCTTTGAGAATATGATTTGTGCCATCAATGGTGAACTTCATCTCCATGTCACGCAAATTAAGCGTGAACTCTCCTATTGCATGAAGTCACTTCATGCCAAGAACTACATCAGTTCCACCCATGTTTACCACATAAAAATCTGCCTTGAACTCGAAATTATTAAGTTTCAAAGGCAAGTCAGGTATCATCCTCTCACAATCGAGAGTGTTCCCATCTGCAACCCTCACACGTATACCTTCAAACTGCTGAGTTTGAATACCCCGTTTCTCTACCAACCGTGAATCGATGAAGTTATGGGTTGCACCTGTATCAAGGAGAGATATGACCCTTTGACCAGCTAGGATCCCACGGAGTCTGAAAGAACCCTCTTTTTGCATGCTGGACATATGAGCCTCCTTAAGTTCTGTTTCCTCTGCAATTTCTGCTTCATTTTCTGATTCTTCTCCATCTGTATCATAGATTGGAGCTCGCTGATCAGAAAAATCAGTCAATGGTTCTTCCTCATAAAACCACTCCATATGCTTGTTTTGCCCTTTTGGTTTGAGGGGGCAATCGTGATTAAAATCATACGGACCTTTGCAATAAAAACAGAGTTTTCTCCTTCTCAAATCATTCATGGTTTCTCGATCTAAAGGGGCTGCAAATTTCTTTTTCTGATCTGTATTATCAGCCTTCTTTGGATCTGATTTATTTTCCGTGTATGATGTTGTAGGCTTCGAGCTCGAGCTAAAAGGCTTACGAGGTGTAGATAGCTCCATGCTGCGAGCTTTCCTCATTGCCTCCTGTAAGGTAGGTGGATCAAATGCTTTTATCCAACCTTTCATGGGCTCGAAAAGACCTTCAATAAATAATATGACCAGCCTTCTCTCTGAGATCCCTGTCACCATAACAGATAGTCTTTGGAATTCACCAATGTACGATTCCAAGCTACCTAACTGTTTCGGCTGTGCTAAATCTCTGAAGAAAAGCTCAGGATCCCTTCTGTCAAATCTCTCTACCAGTCTATCAGTAAACTCCTGGTAAGAGGTAATCCTGTCATGATGAAGGGCAGTCATACCATGAATCCACCAGTCATGTGCTACGCCATCTAGATGAAGTGCTGCAAAGCGAATGGCATCCACCTCAGGCATAGGGCGTAGTGTCAGGAAAGTATCCAGTTTACTAACCCAGGCACGTGCTGTAACTCTACCACTGCCATCATAGTGAACTAAAGTTAGTTTGCTGGTTGCTTGTTTAAGATCACTCTGTTTGTGTCTAGGACGCCTGTTCCTGCTCTCCTCTTCTGGCTCATGAACCTGTCAAAGTTAAGGTGCTCCTTAACCCTTGGTGGCAAATTATCCCACTCATCATGCATAGCCATAATATTATCTGCAAAATTTATTTCACCACCTTGTTCAGCTTCATCCACTTCCTCAGCATCATCTCTGGTGAACGTGGGATATGTAGCTCTCTCATAGGTGCGTACTGGATCTATAATCCTCTGTGGCTCTCTATGGATACTGCCATCTCTATCTGAATCCACACTACGAGCTCTGTTCATTGACAAATTTTGAACATTCGTGCTGAGTTGTTGAAGAATAGTTGCAACCTGCTCTTGCCCTGCAACCATGCCTCTAAGCACGTCTTTGGCTTCTCTGTCCTCATCCTCCCAATTATTTATGTGAGAACTTTCTCCAGCCCTGTTCGCCATATTGTCCCAATCTAATTCCTCCTCCTGATCTGCAAACGGAAATGGTGGAAAAGGATTCTGGTCGCCTCTTTGATTTCTAGGGCCACCTCTGAAATAGGACTTGCCAAAACCCTCTCTGTTTGACTTCATAAATGAAACAGAAGAGAAGGGGCGCAGCATATTTTTGCTCATAAAAGACAAATTTAAACTTATTCCTTCAAAATGAAAGTACAGAATGTATTATTTAACACCAACAGATAGTTTAAGAATGATAAACATACCAAAAGGGCTCCAGATTATTTAAATAAGAAACTGGCCAGATCTACAGCTGGAAAAGGTGAAAACAAGCCTGAATGCACGCCATGACTCCAGGAAAGGTTTCTCCTGATCAGAAACTGGTCACAAAGCTTTGAAAAGACAAGCCGCCAATGATAGATGTCAAAGCCCTCTCAAACAGAAGGCGTTTTCATTAATTACTTCACACGCCTTTTTAAGGCACAAACCCCAATGCTGGCCGTACGGCTATGGAAAACAATGCAAGAAGACTCTGTGGAAACCTCTGCCTCTGATGAAGGAAGCGCCACCAAGGAACCCTCAATTATTATACTGAAGAACAAACAACTGCATAAATAAATCCTCTGTCTGCAACTGTAGAACTTCTGTGTGAAGCCCTCAACTGTACTGATTCAGCTGATCTTTCACAGCCTCAAGAGTACTCAACACTGAAGAGTTTTCCGTTCTCCAATGGACAAAATGATCAAACCCTGGTCACAGGATATTGCTCAGAAGGAAAAATGCACAAGGCAAATCGAAATAGTCAAGAAGTGAGTTTCTATTGCCAGGAAATGCCTTTATACCAAATGGCACGCATTTCAAGAATAGTACGGCCTTTCTCATCATTAAAATATTTTAATATTTTAATAGAATCCCTTTTCAATAGTTTGAGCGCACTTTTCAATATTTTAAGTTATTAAAATATTAAAGTCTCCTTTTTGACATTTAAGTGATATAAAATATAATTAAAGTCAATGTGACTTTAATTAAAAAGGCGTTTAAGTTAATAAATTAACTTAATCACTTAAAATCCCGTAATATGCTCAAAACTCAGGATAATCTCGTGCCGTCAGAAGCTGTGAACTCCTGGAATGCAAACGCTCGCTGTGATCCAAGCACTGTCCACTGAAAACACGAACAATCAAACTCTCCAAAAGCATCACTGACCCTCTATCCAAACTGGCTAGCCCACAAGGGTCCAATAAAGGGCTAACCTGCTTGTTCAGGAAGCTGTCTAGCGAGGGACATCACAAGATGTAGATCTTTGATCGGATTATGCAATATCTTTTGCATAACCCTAACCCTATCCTTAACCCAAAACCTAACCTTAACCCTAAACCTACTCCTAATGCATATTCAGTTTGGAGGTGTTAGCTTACCTTAGGAGGTCGTGGTTCTTAATCTCTGCATAGTATACATCTTATTCCAGTTTGGGCGTGAATGCTTAAACCCTTCCAGTTTTGTGTTTGCACAGAGAGGTTTAAGGGAATGTTGAAGGGTCTATATATATGAGACTTAGGAGTTAATTGTCTCTATAGTTTGGCATGCGAAAGTTGCTGCTGTGCAACTCCTGTGCAGCTGATTATCCACTCCCAATAGCAATGTACCATTCTTGTACAGGGCCGTGGGTGGTTCCAAGATTGAGAGGGCCTGTAGGGGGCCGTGAGTGCCTCCAATCTCCATTGCTGTTCATCCTTGAGCCGTGGGCAGCTGGGCAGGTCGTGAACATCTACAGGAGGTGTTTGCCATTCAAGGCAGCTGTGGGTATTGTTGTGTGCAACCAGCTGCTGGACGTGGGCATTACTGAGCATTGCATGAAGCTGGGTCGATCATTGGCAAGTAGATAATTTCTAATTCATTCACACCTGCAAATAGTGGCATTTGGTGAAGGCTTCACCTACAACAAGCTCCAAAAGAGTGCTATTTATATGTTGTTAATTGCATTTCTAAGCATAAATATTGCTGCCATATTGTATAAACAAAATTATTTGTGAAGGGAATTCCATGCTATCTTTCATTGCATTGAATGAGTTGTAAACTGAACTCTGTTATATTGATGTAAACATTGTATTGATAATTGAAGTTATCACTGTTATTGCAATTTCAATATCAATCAAGTGTTCAGTCCAATTATCATGTCATCTATTTGACAAAATGACCCATATGTCAAACTAGTAAAAATTTGAGCAAATTCGCAAGTCCTAACTCCAACTGGGGTGGGACACTCCAGCCTCTTCATCCACATCACGCTAGAACCGTCGCTTGATTCCGACTCTTTATTGTCAACTTCTTTGATGCTTTGAAATCCACTTCTCACTTAGATGACTTTTCATTTTCGGTCCTCATCTCATAAGCCATGAAAATCCCATGCAATTCATCCATAGTTAATTTATCTAAATCCTTCATCTCTTCAATAGCTGATACTTTAGCATCAAATTTTAAAAGAAGAGATCTTAGTACCTTTTGCAAAATTGTTGATTCTTTAACTTCTCCAAGATCTCTGATAATGTTAACAATTTCATCCACACGAAGTAGATAGGCTGCAATGTTTTTGTCATCATCTTCAAGATTGTTGGCGTTTCAATTCGCACCTCTGGAATGCGGATTAGAAACAGACAACTATGCACAGTTGAACTGCTTTTCAAATTAGGTGGGGAAGCTCCCTTTTTGCTGATGATGCTTAAAAAGAAATATTAAACTACTGCCAATCTTTTTATTCTCAGCTAAGAGCACTTTTTATTCTTTGCGTTGTAGCTAGCGAAGTCCTATCCGCTTGGAATAAATAGTAAGTAAAGCAAGATCGGAAACTATTAATAAATATCGAAAGGCCTTGAAATAATAGAAAGCTATTGACGAACCATTCTGCTGGAGTCATTCTGCCCCCCCCCTCTTGATGTATTATTCCGAACGGACTTAAGAAGCGAGCCCTACTATCTATAGGGCCCTACTATCTATAAGGCGGCGCCGAAGCTGGTATGATGAGATCACATAGGCACTTAGGGTCGATTGTTAACCTACGGTTCTCTGGGGCGATCAAAAGGCACTTAGAACTTCTGGTCCCGGGAGGACGATAAAGTTTTGTCAATGAAGCATCAAGGCCTTACCATCTATTGAAAGGTTTTGTAAAGCACTTTGACTTTGGTAAAGCATCGAGGACGAGACCAATCACTGGTGTACGCACGCTTCCCAAAGCCGGATGCTTTATATTATTGAAAGGTACCACCCACTATACCCTTCCTCCTCCCACGAATATAATCTACCTCCCTTCAGGGGGGGCCGGGATAGGGCCCTTACTATGGTTATGGCTCATGCCCGAGTGCCGCGATGGAGCAAGCGAGGGCGGCTCTGTCATTTATTTCTTTATCTAGAATTGAAGGGTTGGTTACAGCGACCCCCACTCGCCTGGGCCCTATTGAAAGAAAGGGGCTTCCTTTATGAACCGGGTGGACCAACCATGGTTTCCCCTCCTTCGCGATAGCGAGGGTCCCAACCTCCCCTTTCTATGTTTTCCAATCTTTGTCCCCGGTGGCTCTCCGGTAGAGCTAGGGTCGAGCGCAGACCTCTTCCACCTGCACCCGGCCGGTACTACCATATGGGGACCGGTACTACCGTCAGCGTTCTACTGGCCTTCTGCATCTGAGTAATCCCAATCCCGTAACCATTCTGCTGTTACTAACCATTCCGCATCCGTGCATCCGAGTAATCTAATCCTCTGCTGTTACTAACCATTCCGCATCCGTATAGTAATCTCAATGCAGTAGTAATCCCATCCGTCTAGTAATCCGATCAATCAGGCGCATACCTCTACCATGAACAGGTGAGTAGAAATCTAATAATCGGCTAGTAATCGGAGGAGAGGAGAAAAGAATGTGGATCGGAGGAAGCCTAGGAATCTTATGAATCGGCCCCCCCATTATAGAGCAGGGCTACCGGGTGGGGGGGGCTATAGTGGGGGTGGGTGGGGGAATCAAATCACGGGGATTGAATCGGCTCAGTGGTAGGAATCCCCCTACTCTATAACTGGGAAGGCGGAGGAATCTGAGGAATTGGCTCGCGGGAATCTTGGGAACAATAAAGGGTAGCGGCCGCCTGCTCCAGCTTCAAACCATGATGAACTAACGGCACAGCACTACCGAACTCCGGACTAAGGCATAAAGCACTACTGGACTCTATCTTGTCGTCCCCAGCACAGCATCGTCCCTACTGGAGAAAGACATAGAGCTGCAGCACACACACACACGCACATGTTGATGTCATCGACCACGGTTGATCGACTATCTCTCCTCGCTACTAGAATCCCCACCCAACCCGCCTATAGAATGGTAGGGGACCTATTGGGATGGATAACCAAGAACCGTTTGTTCGATTCGAGTTGGAAAGGTGGAACAGTGGGCAGGTTTTCTCTTTTCCAAAACTTCAACAACGAGGCCTAAACTAAAGATGCTTCTAACAACTCAAGTAAACTCAGAGCTTGAGAATCAGAAGTAAATGAGGAATGATTTGATTAACACAAAACCTTAAATAAACTTACTTCCGGATCACATCTGAAGACTCATCGTACTTACAAGATGCAAGCTGAAATAAATATTATATAAGAAAAACACACAAGACAAAATACTGAAAGAGATTAACACAGTAGATCACAGCCAAGTAGGCATGAGATTTCCTTCAAATTTCCAACAACAATTACACTTCAGGGACAGCAAATTGTAGCAAAGACAAGCTTACAATACGCGATCAAACCAGATTACACTTAACACAAGATTGAACATTAACTGAACAATAATTTGCAGCACAGGTAGTCTTGCAAACTTGCTCTTACGCAAAGTGAATAGACACTGAATAACAAAGTTGCGACAAAAGTAGGCTCAGGAATTTGTTATCACAATTACAGTTAAGAAAGTAACGGGCATGGCTGCCCTTATTTATACACAAACAAGGAGTAGGTAACCCTAAAATCTCCTTGCTTTAAGCTGACTAGGCTTGCCAACTCGCAAGGTTTATTTCTAGGACTAACACAAAACAACTAACTAACCACTTGCTAAAAACAAAAAGTAGAGAAAGTTCCAACTATACATTTGATTTTTCCTATTTCACAAAAAATAGATAAGCATGAGACAAGAATAGTAAGTCCAACTCGGAAAAGGCATCGAGTTAACTGTTGCTTTTAGTTCTATTCTTGGAAATCTTCGCTGCCCCAAAAAGATGACTCACTCATTGATAATTTGGGAAACTATATCCTCCAAAAAGCTGGTAATTGCCTCTTTGTTAGGAGTACTGATACTATCCAGAGCAATATTCCGCTTTTCTAGGGTCTCCTCCCCTTTTGCAATCAAACTCAAAAATTCTTTCACCTCTTCTGCTGCTTTATCAAATTTTGCTGACATCACGGCAACATGATTCATCTTACCAACAACAAGATCACTGCTAAAATTGCCACAAACGAGATTTTGAAACTCTATTTGGAGATACAAGAAAGTGCCATCATCACAATGATATTGACAAGGGATTTGCGAAACAAATGTGCTTATGAACTTGAGAATATTAGCAACCTTCTATCTATATTCAGCCAATTCTTTAGATATTCTCTCATAGGTTTTTACTTTGAAGAGGTGTTCTCTCCAAGCAGAAAACTTCTTCTTATGTTCTTTTGAAATGATTGAATCATAAGCCATCCTCAATTCGGAAATGATGATCTCATGCATTGGTTTCACTTCTGCCATACACTGCTCAAACCCCTGAATCCCTTGACGAAGATAATGGGCATTCTACCTTAATTGGTATATCTCTGCAAGTATAAATCTACCCTTGGTGATGAATTCCTCTATCCAATCTCGCATATGCTTCCCGTATATGACCAACTGACTCAGCTCAAGCTGATTGGCCGGTGACTCTAGAATCTGTGGAAGCAACAAAGTGGTCTGTGAAGTGCCTTGAAGGAGATTGGAAACATATTGTCGTAGTTGCTGAATATCAGCCTTGAGGGCTGCCTTATCTTCTCCATCCTTGAACACTCGTTCCTTTAGATTATCTGCTGCAACCTCGAAGAGATTCACATCACTATGTTAGGTACTTTTACCGAGATTGGCCTTGACAACCTTGAAGTCATCAATCTCAAACAAGATTAGCATTCTTGTTCTCCGGAGGTGTAGAAGTCTCAAGGATAATTTCGCCATCAAAACTCTTCTTCATGTGAACTTGCTTCTTAAATTTCTTTGCTGGTGTGTCTTGGTAGACGCTATCAAGTTCTGCAAAGTTCAACTGATAAGAAGGCTTCCTCCTCTTCCTTCCTAGGATGTTCTCAAGCCAAGATGGGGAGTCTTTGCTTACTTCTTTGGGAGGCTTAGTTCTAGTTCCATCAAGTCCTGATGAATCAATAGTTGCTAAGACATTGCGAATTGGCAAATCAACTTTTGAATCTATATGAATGGGAGAAGGCTTCGATGATGGTGGAGAATCAGGAGATGAAGGCATTGCTTCAACTTCTGGTGCTGATTCTACTGGAACTTCTGATGCAATTGCTAGCTGTTCCTACTGAATCCAAACGGGAGACTCCACCTTTTTCTTTTAACTCTTTGACATTCTACTAATCTTTGTACCTTCTGGAGGAATGCTCATAGCCTTCACTCTTGGTTTTGGTTTAGAAGAAGAAGGTAGAGATGACTAGATTATTGGCGACTCTGCAACTGGAATAGCTACCTTCTGCATCTTTTTATTTTTCAAGAATATCCTACTATTCTTGACAACTTGGCTTGTTCTTTCCTTGATTGAGGTGTTCTCTTTGGTGGACCAATTAATTTGTGGAAGTGGCCGCTGATCGACCTGATCTCTGGCATACATGGGCAGTAGGACTTCCCCATCATCATCTGATAGACCTTCTGCATCCTCTGATAGGAAATCAGCCATCTACTGAAGGGTAAATCTGCTGTAATTATGCTTGTGTACTTCAAACTCGTCCACACAATTAGCCCAAAAATCTTCAATTGTAGGCACATGTGCATGACTTTGATCAACACGCGATGCAAAGACTCCATGAGGATCATATGAACGTCTCTCATTGAAAAACTTAAGGCCAAACTTTGACATTTCATTACCCATCAATTTGGCATCAGCTGCTGATCTACATCTATAGATGCTCATCTCAACCTAGAAACTAAAGGCAGTCTTGCGCCTATTACGCAAAAATGTTAACTTCGTATACTTGCCTTAAAAATTCCATGAACACTACCTCATCCGTTGGATATCTTGGTAGCATGACTAGGTCACTTGAGAAGCCATATACTCTGATGTAGGAGAACGTGGGAAATTGGATAAACCAATCAGCCCACTTCGCCATTGCCAATCTAGCATCGCTGAAATTCGTACATGCAACTCATTATCTAAATCTCGCACCGTATGCACCAAGAATGCATCATTCACTTGCCTGTAATGCCACTCAGATTTTGATAACTCCAACTGCGGGTAATGATCATACACATGCTGAATACCCAAAGTTCCAATGACATTCAAACCTCTAAAATTTCCTTGAAAGGCCATTAGATATACGAGGTAAATGTGGAATTCATGGGCCTTGAAGAACTCTGTCATCTGACGGTGGAGATTGTCACTGATCAAAGTTGGCCAGTCATAGTGTTTTGTTTTATCAATAATTTGGGAAATGATGTAAAACATCCAAAGCTGAAATTTATTTGCCTCTGCTTGACTTGTGACTTGGTTGAGCAAAGCAATCATGACTGCAAATTCCTCCTTGAACTCACCACGCCCAACATTCTTCGACAAAGTATTCTGCTTCTCTTTCAGCCACTTTTGTGCAACTCTTTTCCCATATTTCTCCTTTTGCTCATACCACACCTTCTCACATTCTTCAATTGAAATGATGAAATTTTTTGTCCATAGTGGTATTGAGAAACATCTCTCAACATCGTTCGGCCTAAGGCTACAAATAGTATGCTCATCAGCTGATTGGATTTCTCATGAAGTTGGATTGTAATGCTTAACACAAGAAATTACAAATTCAAGGCTCTGCACTGAGATGGGAATTGAAGCTACTACAAGCAACCTAGACTGACCAAGATTCCTGACTACAATGTTTCCTGCGTCTTCCAAAACATGCAAATCAAGCACTGGACTCACATGATGCAAATCAGTTTCGAATGTTCTCAAATAATCATGGAGCAATACTAATTTGGTCTTGATTTCTATTGGAGAATATTGCATGTTTAAAAACTTGAATTTTGACTATAAAAACACCTATGTTCAGAAAATTTTTGCGCAAACTGCTGAAAACAAGTTGCTGATTTTTCTCCAAAAAGCAGATTTCCAAAAAAAAAGTTGAGGTCTGGGTTTTGTAGACAATCACGTTTTGAAGACACCCAGTTTGTCAGATTTTGAAAAAGCCAAAGGCTTCCCAAAAAAGCACCAAAAAAGCAGATTTTTGGAAAAATAAAATTTTCCAATCTTCAAGAGGAGCAAAAAGTAGATGGGCCCAGATTAATGAAAATTGAAAAAGCTGACCACCTGTTTCTGAAATGTGATACCTTAGAAGATTGGACCATGAAAAAGCGTGTTTCTATGCTTCCCAATCCTGAATCCACGAAGAACACTGAAAAAGCACTCCATTTGAGCCTCCAAATCTTTATGAGAAGAAAATTCTATCTTTCCTCCTCTAGATACCAACTTGCAAAATATGAAGAATGAATGCCAAAAGCCTTCTTAAATAGAGTTTGGACTTTGGAGACGAAAAAGCGGTTTCTTTGCAAAGCTCTAAAATTTTAAAGTCTATCCATGAAAATAGAAACTTTGTATGCAAAAATTTGAGTCCATTTGCATGTGCAACGGTGAATTCCTTCTATGTAGGGAAAAAAAAGCACATGTGTGAGGATGCATTCTTGAACAACAAACAACGAAAGTTGAAAAATGACCAAGACATGAGATGCTAGGCACTTTGACTGAACAAGGGTGCCTAGCATTGCCAAAGTTAACCATTTTTTCATCATTGTTCAACTTTCGCTTGCTTCTGCTTCTGGCGAGGCTTGCCTCCGACTTAGACAAGCCGACAATCTGACGTTGCGAACTGATAAAATTTGTTTGACCACTGTTGAAGTGATCTCTAGCCTCATACTAGCATTCGACATCATTTGATTGAGTTTGCGAGCTGTCAAAACTGCCGACAGAGGCTAAATTGGAAAGAAGGCATGCTGGGATCAAAAATATTCTAAGGCATTAAATCCTAGGTGCCCCAAGCTGATAGGGGTACCCGGGCTTCCATGCCTTAGCCAAATTTTCATGATTTTCAAATTTTTACTTTGTGTGTTTTGGCTGGAAACCAATGACTCCAGTTTGATCGTCGTTTCCCGCCAGCCGGTGAATAACAAAGATTGAAAGGTAGTCAATTAGGCAAGCTTGATCATAACTGAGATGAATTATACCCTTTTCCAACCCTCGACACTGCATCTGCTGATTTTTTGAGAACCTGAACAGGGCTGACGAAGGAGTTTGATAAATTTCTGAACGAGGTGAAAAATATTCTAAGTGTTGAGAAGCTAGGCACCTCTCCTTGACAGGGGCGCCTAGACATCCCAGACTTAGTCATTTTTTGATGATTTTCACATTTTTTGATTTTCTTCATTTTACCACAAAATGCCACTGTTCGATCTCCATTTTTCGCTGTTTGATTAATCCTCTGCATTGGATGATGAATCAACTGAGAAGCCTGAACATAACTAAGATGATCTGCTTTTCCCAACTCTAACAACTACTTTTGATTGTTTCTTTGCATAACTGAATTGAGTTGATGAGAAAATTGCACGTTTTCCGAAAAAGGGAAAAATTTGACTAAGGCATGAGATCCCCGGAACCCTTCTTGGATAGGGGCGCCTAGCTTTGCTAGAGTTAGAAATTTTTTGCCAAATTTCAACTTTTCCTTTGCCTTCTCCATTCACCATTCTACGTGCATTGTTCACCGTTTGTCGTGTGTGCAACATTTGAGACTTTGAATCTAACACTTGGCAGTTGACCTTCCTCCATTGGTGACTTCAGAGCTCATGCTTTTCCCTCTAAAAAAGAAAAATAGACCCACTAGAGAAATACTAACCTTTTGACGATTCTAATTGGACCAGCCTGCTTGGGAAGTATTTTCGACCAACCAGAATCAGTTAGAGCCCTCCAAACAAAGATTCTATTTTTAGAAAGTTTTGCTAGCATCCATTTGACAACAAACCCAAAAAACCCTAACTCAAGTCTCGTTTTAGAAACTTTGTAAAAATAGAAACTATCTATTTTTAGAAATTTTGACTTTTGACGACAATTTTTACAAGACTTTGACCACTCTTTACAAAATTCCTTAATGGAGCAAAAATTTTAATTGGGCACAACAAAGATTTCAACTTGTCTCCTATGAGTTTGAAGCTTGGCCTTTTTAACCTTGGCATCCCCTTCATAGGTCTTTTGCAGTTTGTCCCACATATCTTTCATTGATGTGCAATGCGTCACTTTGACAAATTCAGATTCCGATAATCCACACAAAATTGTATTCATGGCTTTTGCATTATGTTCGCTTTCCTTCTTTCTTGCCGAATCCATTGGTGGAGATGGTGCAGTATAGCCATCCACAATCGATTGCCAAATATCAAATCCAAGTGCCATTAGATAGGTGTGCATCCTTATGCTCCAAAAGACATAGTTTGTTTCATCAAACAATGGAGCCCTATTTGAGGAGAATCCTTCTTGATTGTGTAATGTCCCATTTTGGGATTACCCTAAATCTTGTCCTAGAATCAAAAGCTTAATGTAGCTAGGGCTGTAACTCACCACTTAGGTGCTTCAAACAAGATAAATCTCGGCTTTAGGACCTGCAATCATGTTAGATAATATTGGAAATGTAATTCATGTGATCAGAATATCATAAATGTCTTATCTATTTAAAATACATAACTATTCCAAGACTATCTAAACTACCCATATCCATAATGCATAGAATTTTTATTCATAACAGGACCTAGATGGGAAGCAAGATAAGTCCGCTTGAAGCTATCCATCTAAGTCCAAGAGCACGAGCATCCAACCAAGACAACCCACCCCTTGGCCCCGAGTGGCAAGGACGTATAAACCAAGATAATTCCACCCTCGGAGTGGCGTGCTTAGTGGATACACTTGTATCTGCTTTTCCTATCCAAGTTGTCTTATCCATCTTCCTTATGATTGAGACTCCTTGAATCCATCCTAACAATCAATCATAGTTTGGCTTGATAGGGAAGCCTTAAAAGGGGTGCTTGTAAACTACTCAACCCATCTAAGCCCAGGAGCACGAGCGTCCAACCAAGACAACCCACTTGATGCAGGAGCATCCACAGTTGATTGGTTATCCTCACCAACCAAAAATTAATGTATTTTAATTTTTTTTGCAAAGGTTGTGAAGTTTTGTGTAGGTGAATAAATCTTGACAATTAGGCCAAAATATTAAAATAATATTTGGTCACTAGTTATAGTTATGGCAATTTTTGGTGTAGAGATAATGTAGGAAGTAATTTAATGTTTGAAATTGTAACTTTGGCTAACTTGGGCGTGGGATTTTGTGGTTTACATGATTATGACATGGAATTTAATGCACCATAATGTTTGCAAATTCAAAATGGGCACCCAAGTTGAGTTGTGCAAAAAAATTCTATTTAGGGTCCTTGCATGTGAATAGTGGAGTCCTAGTTGGTAGCTTGTTTTAGCAACTTTGGAAGTGGGTGGGAAAATGCTTTTTGAAACATTAATTCATTTCTTTAATACATTTTAGGCATTTTTTCCCATGTTGGTCATGGAGAATGGGGAGTTACAAGTGAAGGTGAAAAAGGGAAGATTTATCATGTTTTGGCTTGTCAATTTGTAAGTTGTTGCTTCTAGAAATTGGGGATTATCATCTCTAGGCATAGCATTTTGAGAAGGGATGAAAGAAGACATTTTTATGTAGGGTTTGAGGATGTGTACACAGCAGCAAATGGATTTGTAAATCCATGACTTGGTTATAGCAGAGATTGCCATTGAAAGTTGCATGTTGCATGAGTAGGATCTTGTTAAAGTTGGAGGATTGAAGGAGTTTATTATTGTATTTGATTTTTCTGTTGTATTTCAAATTTAACTCAGTTTCGTGATGTATTTTCATCAGCCTTTGGCTACAAAACCCCTTTGTGATTAGATTTTGAGTTCTTAAAACTTGTTGAAAATTTCAATGCAACAGAAATAAATTGTATTGCAGATTTTTATGAGAAAACATCAAATATTTCTCATTTGGAAGCATTTTTGTGAAATTTTTCTCAATGCATGTCATTGCATGTTGGAAAGGAGTTTAATTTTTACTTAAGGACCAGATTTTACCATCTGGGTAGAGCTGGAAATTATTGGTTTGAATTTTAAATTTATGTTGTAATAACACAATGTGTTATGCAAACAAAAAAACTTTCGTGAGTTTCAATATATTTCCTTTGTGATTTCTTTCTCATTTTCAGTATGGTTATTGGGAAAGTATCCCTCTGCATCAGCAATATCTGATATTTTGTGTGTGTGCTTGTGAGGTGAGTTCCTCTTACATCACCACCCCTTGGCCTCAAGCGGCAAGAACATCCAACCAAGACAATTCTACCCTTAAGGTGGCCTACTTAGCATGGGAGGCCCGTAAACTGCATCCTCCTAACTTGCTTCCCTCAACCTTACATTTGATTGATCATAGGATTAACACACACACACACACACACACACACATATATATAATCTATTCATTTTTATATTAAGATCATAATTACTTATAAGGCTCAATAATTGCTGCAACCATCATTATTGGATACTCTATATATATATATATATATATATAATCTATTTCCCTAAAGGAATATAATCTAAGTATTGATTGCTTACAGCAGTACTATGAAATATGCATATGTGAGAATTTAAAATATATTCATAAAATAATTACTGTATACTGCCCCTCTAATTCGTACCAATCTGATTGATATTTTTGGGTTGCAAATAACTTAATTTCCTTGTAGATGATCACTGACTAATATTCAAAGAAATAGTACTTATTTGCTGATGGTTCGATGATTCTCAGTTGAGAATATATCCTTATATTTCTGTCTTTATACCTCCATGTCCTTTTGTCTTGGATCGGTCTTCCTTTTATGGGCCGGTCAACCAAGAGTCTTAATTACCTTTTGGCTAGGGACATGTCTCTATGCAATCGTTGCCTTTTACTTCATTTAATTAATCACCGACCTTGGAAACTTTATTGATTTATGCATTTACTTAAATCGCTACCTTGTGTGATATGTAATCGCTATACTTCCTTGATTGTAAATGCCGATCCATTACTTTCTTAATCGGTGATGTCTGCCTTATTATATTGATTGCTACCTTTATTAGTTATTAGAATCTTAACTTTTAGGCAATTAATATTTATATAGAGATCCCTTAACTTGGGCGATTTAAAGATTATTAATTATTACTGCCCATTTATTATATGAATCGCTGTTCAATGCTGCATTTTATCTCTTTAATATCTATATATTATTTCTTTTATATTTGTTCTTATATTGGTTTCATATGTATTTAATGTCTCTTTATTAGAATCGGTGCCCTTAGGATTATTCTTTATTTATTTAACTAGGTTTAGTCACTTTCAATTAATATTATTTTTTTGCGAATATTATGTTGTACCCAAACCAAATTTTTTGCTTCATTAAGGCATTTTGCTTAAAAGAGTCTAAAACTTGTTAAAACGATGTCAAAAGACAGTTTTTGGGCAATTCAAGTATGGACTTTGTCAGTGTCATGTCAGTCGTCAGCAGCAATTGGTCAGTACCTGGAGGACAGAATCTGAACCTGGGATGCAGAATGGGACATTTCATGATGGAGAAGTACTTCACAACCGAATTTCAATCCTATAAGGTCATTCCAGTGGCTAGATCAGTGTTCGAGGAGCGCAAAACAGACATAATTTTCAAGCTGAAAACCATTTTGGTGTGCCTCTAGCCTAGGGGAGCCCAGTTTTTCTAGCTATCAAATGCACTTGTTTTCGCTCACAGATAGATTCAATCTCTTCAGAATTAGCCCAGCTTCGCGACGAGCTAACATGCGAAGTCATCCGACTTGCAAAATTCCGACAAATGCAATCAGAAGTTGAAAGTACGAAGAGAATACACGTCAAAAAAGCTGTCAAAAACGTGTTTCTGGTGTGCCTATAGCTCAGGGGCGCCCATGGTTTTAAGTTGTCTAATGGATGAATCTGCTAACGCTGTAACCTGAAGATCTTTTCCAATCTAGTTTGCTCATGCAATGCACTAACATGCGTGACGATCTAACAAGCTGATTGTCCACAGCGGAGGTTCCATCAGACACGTAAATCAAAGAGTTGAAAATGTTGACACATTTCCCGGTGCACCTTTGTGCTAGGGGTACACAACCTTTTGGCCTTTAAAATAGGGTTATTTGTAGTCGCAATCTTCGCGGAATTTGTGCGCAGTCCTCCTAGCTATTCATCGGATCCAGCCGTCAATCCGCACGATTTGCCAGTAGCCCATGAATGAAGGAACAATAGAAGTCACTGCAGAAATCAGGCAACCAGAAAAACGACTTAAGTATGGACACGGTCAGTTTCTTCAAAAAACGCACCTATATTTTTGAGGTCTTAGAAGCAGTTTTCTCGCTTCATCACCTCCAGAGACATCTCTTCTCAATGCTCCTAGCTATGCAGAGAGACTGTCGGTGCACGAATCGGAGCATTCCAGCTCTCAGTGTCGGAGGACAAAGTAGGGTACTCGGATGAAAGCTCAACTTTTGTCAAAACAGTCCCAGTGTGCCTGAAGCCCAGGCGCACCTTTGTTTTTCAGGTTCCCATCACAGCTTTCAGATGTCTTATATATAGTCGTTGGATGCAGAATTCTTCTAGTCATGCAATGAATCTATCCTTCAATCCGCACAATTCACCGTCCATCATCTATGGCAGAACGAAGCATGAAATGGCAAAACGGAGAAAATGGCCGAGTCTGGTTACATGCATCAATTTAATCAAAGGCACCTAATTTTTTGAGGTGTTAAACGTTGGATTTTGTAGTTGCTGCTCCCAACAAACATTTCTTCCTTGCTCTGCAGGCTTCGCAATGAATATCCTTGCTCAGTCTCAGCATCACCCAGTCACCCAAAAATCAGTGTTGAATATGCCCAGTTGTAACTTTGTAGTCAGCTACAAAGTAGGAAGTTAATAAAAAACGTAATATCTTGAGCAAATGGACGCCTATGTGGACAAATGAGGACTTTTCGAGATCAGTGAAGTTCGCCGAATCCATCCAAGTGCTTTACGTGGTTTGTCAACTGAATAAAATAATATTTAATATTTATTTTGCATGTCAAAGCATTAAATGGCAATTTTCTCAAATTGGTGCCTCTTTGTGCTGGGATTTCAAAAACGCATGATGAATATTTTGATTATTATTTTAAAATCCGGAACTTCGAGTCAGTCACAGTTCAATTGAAGGGGGTCCAATCAGAAGCCTTCTATTTCAGTCGAGGGTTTTTAGTCTTGCAGTCACCTTTGAGGTGCGAATTTATTCTATTAATTCAAGCATGGCGTCGTATTTCATTCACACAGCTTGAGAAAATTCGTAATTCTTCAGAGCAAAGGCGAATTTCCTTCAGCAATCATTGGTGAAGACATCAAAACACTTTCTTTGCAGATACAAGTCAGAATTATCAGCGAATTTCAAGGCAAAGTGGCGATTTTGGCAGAGGAAAACATCAAAAACGTCTTTCTTCTTCTCAATTTCTTCCATTTTCTCGTCTTAAATTCATTCGCATGTTTGAAGAATTAGCAGATTTTGACAAAACAAATCATCTGCGTTGATTCAGAATAGCTTCCTCGAGGAAACCCATGTGCGGGAATTTTTGAGGAAAATTTACTCCAGAGCATGTCAGTTCTAGAAGCTCAATTTTCTCAACTGAAAATTCCTTGCATCGGTTGAGTAGAAGTCAAATTTTAGCATTTTGATGTTTTGGAGTTGTCTTAGAATCTTTTTCTGGACAAAACCCATATCTCAAATTTTTCCATGAAAATTGCCCTTCAATAGGCTATTTTTAGCCTCAGCAGGCTATTTTTAGCTTTCCAGAAAAGTTGTTAGAATATAGCCGTGTTCATGATCCAACAGGCGAGTTTTTCACGGTTCAGTGAATTCAAACCAAATCGGTCTTAATTCATGACTTCATCGAGAAAAGCTAAAGACCGATTTGTATCAAGTGCATTGAGGATTGATAGGCATAGTCACTCAAATTCATATGGTTGCATGCACCTCATTATGGCTGATTGTCTTCCAAAGCCGGTTTAGAGGGTTGATACCGTTGGAATTTTGCATGTGCAACAAGTTCGTTTGCATTTCTCACAACTAGAGTGTGCGCAGTTAAACCTCATAGTTTTGTCATGCAAAAGCGTCAGAAGCATAAAGCCATAGAAGAAATAGTGGCCATCACTTCAGTTACGGAGCCATCAAAGTTACCAGTCAGTGAAATGCTAAGATTGCCAAGATTGCCCAAGTTGCTGACAAGCAATGAATTGTGACGACCTTTAGACAGTGATGCAGTTAACAATCTCGTTGAGGGATTGGTTGCTCGAGATCATGATCAGTAGACTTCAGTTCCCACCTCTCAGAATAGACATTACACAGGGGTTAAACTTGGTGTTATGCTGCGGGTGCTTCAGCAATGCATCTCATGCATATCTATTAAAGTTAGGCTTCCTTCACTTAGGTTACATTTGGGGTTTCACGTTAGCGTGGTAAATTGTTCGATTAACTTGCTTTCCAATAAGGGCGTGCATGCTTGCACAGTTGTCCATTTTTAGATTAGATGTTTCGATTAACTGATGGTAGTTTTCCAGTTAACTGTATAGTTTCCTTTATTAGGGTTTAGCAATAAATCTTGCATGCATTGCAAGACTGTAATTGACTCAAGGTGATTTTAGGGTTCCCTACACCTTTCGATGTCTATAAATAAGAGTTTTTGCTCACTTGTATATAACTTTTGCATGAGAGAGAAATATATGCTATGCCTACCTTACTTTTTGTAATATTTTCGTTATTATCACGATTCATGAGTATTTACTATTGTGATGGGTGTTATGCCACTTGGGTTTCAGTAATGCAATGGCAATTATGATGGTGGTCTTACTTTTAGTTAGATATAGTGGCCCTGGATCGGTCGCCCGGGTGTATCGTGTCACATGATGCAATTTATTATCTAGTTGGCTATCCTTTATATTGTTATGTGTTCAATAAAATTTCGTTTAGATTAAGTGATAGATCTGCCACCTTGCTGGCCTTCAAGTTGAGAATCGTACTTGGTTGTCATTATGATGTATGTGAATAATAAACTTTATTGATTAGTGATGGTTGCCACCTTGCCTTCAAGTTGAGAATGCATTGCTTAGTTTATGGTATATTGTTGTTTCCAATAAAGCCTATTAGGACAAAATGAGATGGATTTGTGCCACCTTGCCTTCCGTTGTGAGTCGGGTACCCGGCTTATGGAGTCTTATAATCATTTCAGCTCTGGAACCACTCATGCTCTGAATTCTTGAGGGGATTGGATAGATAAGTTAGTTTTGTGAGTTGTAGTTAAGCGAAACCAAAAAATACTTAGCTGCAACGTATAGAGTTTTCGTGAAAGCCTTGTACCTCTACAGCTGAGACAAAAAGATAGGATATAGTTTAGTTTATTTTCCTTTCCAAGCACTTTTGTCAAGCACAACGAGGGAGCTTCCCCTCCTAATTTGAAGAGCACTCATTGCGTAGTGTGCATAGTTGTCCGTACCAACTCGCACTCCAGAGGTGTTAGTTGTTACGCCAACATATTATTATTATTATGATATTTACAAATAATATCTATTATTCTATTTTGTATTATAATTATAATAATAATATTTAAATTGCCTATGTTTATACTTTATATATTGGTATTTATTTGATTTTGTTATTTGTATTTCAATACTTCATAGCATTAAATTGCTAATATGTATTTTGTTATTTTTTTTCATTTATTTGCATTTCAATGTGTTACAATTTTGGGGACATGACAGATTGGCCATGTGTGCTTCAGAGAACTTCCTTCTAGCGGTTAGACTATAAGAAGGAACCCACTTTGATACCAATTGACAAAACACATGCTTATACTAAGACCAGGGGGAGGGGGGGCAATGAATCAATATAATCCAATCTTTTACTTTTCAATTAACAAACACAATAATATCAATTGCACCACATCAACAATAAAATAACACAACACAAGATTTACGTGGAAACCCTTTCAGGAAAAAACCATAGCAAAATATTGCTTATATAAAATTCTTCTTATAAACTTTGTAGGCACCAACCTATTGGAGACACCAATCCCTACTTTATCTTTGTAGGCGCCAACTCACTTGAGACATCAATCTCCACAACTAAGCACCAACTTAGTAACAGACACCAATCTCTTCTATGGAGAGGGGCCAACCTCTTGGACAACAGAAACTCCTTCAAAATCTGCCTTATATCTGCTAATAATCACCTTTATGATCTGATATAAATCTGCCTTAAAGGTCTGCTCTAAATCAGCTTGAAGGTCTTCTCCAATTCTATTTTATATTCACTCTTAGCTCTACTACAAATCAGCTTATATGTCTGCTCATAGACTTCCTTTGGATCTGCTAATAACCTTCCTATGGATCTGCTATAACCTCTTCACAAAATCTGTTAAGTGTCTAAATAATAAATCTCTATCCACACACACTCCTCCACATCCCACAAACTAAATTTATATCTTCTGCAAAGAGGGCAACTTCATCAAAAGACATACGTTTTTCCAAGAGAGGCAACTCTTATTAATATGCAACTTTTCATGAATAGGAGCGCTCACATAAGGGGTCAGCCTCATTGACTAAATATAATTTTATTTATTTTGAATATTAAATCCCCAAGGTGGGATGCTAGTCACCAAGGGTCGGCAAAAATTAAATTGAATATTATAGTTGCTTGAGGGCAAGCAATCTTGGGAAGGGAGGACTGTAATGTCCCCTTCTCAATGATCACCCAGGAGGACATTTTAGCCTATTTAATTCCTATAGGCTAAAGTTGGGAAAAGGGAATTAATTTATTTAATTGTTTAATATTACCTGGCAGGAAAAGTACATTTAAAAAGGTAATGTTAAATGTTAATTAAATATGCTATAAAGTGACTTTGGAGATAAATTAAAAAGTAACTTAATAAAGTCACTTTATTATATTTTTGAGCGGGAATTAAAGTGAAGGATATAAAGGAGGTTTACAAAGCTCATTTGCTTTATACTTGATTTATTTCTCACTTTCACTTTTGGAGAGCTTCTTGAAGTTCTTGGTCTTGGGGAGGAGATACCCTAGGGCTTCTGGTTTCGTTGGTGAAACGACTCCACCCTAGCTAGTTTTTGGAGATCATTAAAGTCTTCTATTTCAGCGAATATGTCAATTTTGTCTCTTGCGGAGACAAAATTAGAGGTAAATGATAACTATTTTCCAAGGGTTGTGTGGCTGAGTTTGGGAAACCTGATTTGAAGAGGGTTTTAATGCAATAGTGGCCAACATTTATCTTCCTAACTTGAAGACATTTATTGCTTTTTTGGTGTTGGGCGTAAACCTAAGGAAATCGTTCATCAGCTGGTATTCCTTGCACTGAGTTGTAGTAGTGGTTAAGTCTTGGATGTGGAGTTTAGAAGGGGGTTGCTGGTCTATTAAGCAAGTTGTGGTTCTCAAGGCGAGGTCGTAGACATTTCCAGCTCCATTTCCTTCATTCCTTGAGCCGTGGGTACCTTCAACAGTGACGTGAGACCTGTATGTGGGATGGCGTGAACTCTAGCTTCTGGTGCAACCCCATTTCTTCTTATACAGTCCTATAAAGCTTACACGTGAGAATCTGAAGGTGCATTTTGTTGGTATGGAGGTCGCAGAAGGTCTGAGAGGCAGGACGTAAACATCATACAGGGATTTCATCCATTTGCAAGCTGCTGTTAATCATTTTCAGACTAGGCGTGCAGTTCCAGGTTTGATTGCTGGTGCTTATTTGTTGTTCATTGCATGTACAAAATAATATATTTCATGAGCGCAAACAGTTATAATTTGCCTAGTAATACTGTCATATCTGAGCATGAATATTATGCTTGTTCAAGCTGCTAATAACGAGTTGTAAATCAGTTATCATTGTGGCTGCATACTGGTCTTTAGTGAAAGGTTTAAGAGTGTACTGCTGTAGCTCATTCTGAGCATTGGTTATATGCATATCTGTCCATTTTAGTGCCCAAATTGATTATGTGTAAGACTGTAGTTACATCTCTGCCATTGTAACATTTTATGACAGTCAAATGTGAGAAAATAAAGCTCAGAATTTGTTTATCAGATTAATGTATGCATTTCCTTTGGAAGTCTATTTCAATTTATGCATTGTAATCAGCTTAGTTTGATAAAATGGCACATCTATCAAATTGAAAACAATCGCAAAAACTTCATACATCTGGAAGGGTATTTTATAGTGGTATCAGAGCTGGTCTTCCTGCCAGCCTGTGTTTTGGGCTCTGTATACATACTTGGCGATTACTTGCTGAGTAGACGAGTAATCACCAGTATTTTTGCTAGGCGAGTAATCTTGACTTTTACTCGTAGGAAGCCCTAGCCAAGTTTTTCCCCTGTTTTTTTCTGCGATTTGTTTCCATGACTTGTAGTGGTGGCTGCATGATTTTGTAATATCCCTTGCTAGTTCTGATGTGATTTTTCCTTCAAGGAATATCGTTAGGTTCACTAAAATGCGAATCAAAGATCTTAATTGCTATGGTCCTCTAACACTCTAGGGTTTTTCACCTAAAAGGAGAAGGATAGACCAAAATGGCAATGCTCACACTTTTGAAACCACAATAATATTCCTTACAATTTCTGCCCCTAATTTGTTGAATAAGGCCTCAAGGAATATTGTCAAACACTTCTCAAACAACTTCTAAACTTGCTGTCTTGGTTTTCAGTTTGTTGTTGTTTGCTTGCAATGATGTCAAATATGATTTAAATGCTTCCAAAGGACTTCTATTAAGTCTAAGCAAAGAACTAACTGCAATGCAATACTCTTTTGGATTTTTAAATGCAAATATATGAAGACTACATGAGAAATGTACATCTACAGCCAATTTGACATTTTTACAAACACTTTGCATGCATACTCAGATGTTAATCTAGAGCTCAATCATTATAAGCATTACATCAAACAATTGGCATGCAACTTATCCCTCCTTATTGAATGCAATCCCAAGTACAATGATGTTATGAATTGCCAAGACTCTTGGCTTACAATGAGAGTTCTATACAATGCCAAATCTGATTGTGAATGAACACCTACAGCAGCAACTAATTACAATGCAAATGCTATCATGACAACTATATTATGACTGATAATTATAATGCTAAATATGCTGATGAAGTGCCAATCTAAATGCAATACAACATCTATTTAGGAACCTGGAAATGATGGCTGCCAACACAAATATGTTTGATTCTCCTTGCTCACAATTGGCTTTGCCTTCAATGGTGTAGCGCCCAACCTCCTAGCTATCCAACAATGCTTCATGAATTTATTTGGATTTCATCTGCCCTTCTAGATCAAAATCGCCTCCCTTGAAGAATGTAGCCCCTGTTTCCTTGCAGCTGTGTAAAACTGAAATTGTCCACCTCAATTATTGTTGCTTGTTCTTGCTTATGATGATCGCCTAGCCTCTAGCAATGGAGCGAACCAACCCTCATGAGAAATCGATGAGATATGAGGCCTCCACAAGCAAAATCGTGGTCTCTAGTGATGACTATAAATTCAATATCAGACCTTTATTTAATCCCAATTTGTAAATGTAAATCACCAATGAACTCCACCACTGAAATGCAAAACTATCTCCAACTCCCAAATTGAACTAATCACAAAATTGGCCCTTGGCCACAAATTTTGGCACAATGAAGAGACTGAAATATCTCTTCCAATCGCCGCAACCCTTGGAGGATATCTCACCACCTCAGTTATGCTAATCAATGGAAGTTTTCATTTCCAAAGATCAATGGCTGTAAACTGCAGAAACCCTTGGCTCCACAATGAATATCAAAAGCAATATCAATTTCCTGGATTATCTCAAGCCTAGCTGCTCCCCTCTCTTTATACTTTTTCCACTACTTGAGGTCGGCCTTCTAGAAGTTTCCAATAAATCATTAATAATATTATTTTATATTTGCACTTTATTATAATATTAAAAATATAATTCATTAAGTGCAACAAAATAGCAAACCATCCGGACAATACAATATGTTTTCCAACATTCAACATAACATGGGAAACCTCCGTATAACCCCTGAATCCCTGAAAGAAGCCAACCACCATCTGGGTAACTGCCAGAGAGACCCTCTAACCATGCCTTATTAGCCTACAAGGGCCATTGATAGGCTAATCATGCTGATGTGTGAATGTCTAACTAGAAGGGGACATTACAGTTTGCCCCTCTTGAAATTGCTTGTCCCCAAGCAATCTCAACTCAGGATGTTGTAAAATCTCCTCACTCTCCCATGTAGCATCCTCAATTGGCAAGTCCCTCCATTTGATCAAATACTCTTTGATAACTTGCCTTTGCAACTGTCTCTCCCTAACATCCAAGATAGCCTTGGGCACCAAAACCAACTTCCCCTCATCATCCAAGGGTGGTAAAGTCATGGAAGGAACAACACGATGTCCTAACACCTTCTTGAGGCGTGACACATGGAAAACATTGTTCACCCTGCTGTCTGTCGACAACTCTAACTCATAAGCCACCTCGCCAACTCGTTTGATGATCCTAAAAGACCCATAATAACATGGCTTAAGCTTCTCTGTACCACTCTTCTTGAGAGTGGACTGACGACAGGGCTGCAACATCAAGTACACCATATCCCCTACCTCGAATGAACGCTCAACTCTCTTCTGATCTGCATACTGCTTCTGTTGGCTTTGTGTCTTCTGAATATTCTTACGAAGAACTCTCATAATATCCTGGTTCTCCTGCAATAGATCCCCAGCACTAGGCCCAGCACTAGGCACTCTATTGTCACTCAACAACAAATCAAGAAAGTTGGGCGCCTCATAACCATACAAGGCCATAAATGGTGTCATCTGAATAGAGAGATGGTAAGTGGTATTGTAGCAGTACTCATAAAGGTATATCCACTAACCCAACCCTTCTGCTGCCCTGCAATGTAGTTCCTGAGATATCCCTCCACCCATTTATTAACAATCTCTGTCTGACCATTCGTCTGTGGGTGGTAACTTGTACTCGAAGAAAGTTCGGTTCCACATAGCCTGAAGAGCTCCTGCCTAAAATGACTCATGAACCGACTATTCCTGTCACTAACAATGCTTCGAGGTAACCCATGCAACCTGAATATCTCATGGAAGAATAGCTCTGCTACCTGTGTAGCTATATATGTAGTTGTGATCGGAAAGAAATGAGCATACTTGGTCAAACGATCAACAACCACATAAATGCAATCCCTAGTTTGGGCTTTTGGCAAGCCTGTAATGAAGTCCATCAATAAACACTCCCACTTCCTGTCAGGAATTGGAAGTGGCTGAAATAAGCCTGCAGGGTATGTGTGCTCCTATTTATTCTGCTAGCAAATAGGGCACTCTCTGACATAACGAAAAACATCTGATTTGAGTCCCTTCCAAGTAAATCACTCCCGTATCTGCCTGTAGATCTTGAAGTACTCGGGATGTCCTGCCATAGGTATGTCATGAAAGGTTCTCAAAACCAAGTTCTTCACCTCCGATTTTGGGGTCAAAAAGATCCTTCCTTTGTAAATGATAAGATCATTTACAATTGAATACCTGCTATTCTGTACTGACCCCTCAACAATCCCTCAAGCCCAAGAGTCCTTGGCATACTCTGCCACAATCAAATGCCTCCAATCCTTTGAGATCTCTGCCATGGCGCTCAGATGTGGATGACGAGATAAAGCATCAACAACTACATTCTGAGTCCCTTTGACATAGGCAAAGTCAAAGTCATAGGATTGCAACTTGCTTACCCACTTTTGCTGACGGTCATTAAGATCTTGTTTCCCAAGGAAATGTCTCAAGCTATTATGATCCGTCTTAACAACAAACTTGCTGCCCACAAGATACTGCCTGAACTTGGCCAATGCATGCATAATGGACAACATCTCCTTATCATATATATCGTAGCTCTTCTCTAGACCTCTTAGCTTCCGACTCTCAAATGTAATCGAATGCTTGTCCTGCATAAGGACTGCACCAATTCCTTCACCTGAAGCATCACACTGTAGCTCAAAGGGCCTAGTGAAATTTGGCAATGCAAGTACTGGACAAGTAGTCATAAGCCGTTTGAACTTCTCAAAACAATCCTGTGCCTCCGAAGTCCAAACGAATGCCCCCTTTTTCATCAAATCTGTGAGTGGTGTTGCATACCATGAATATCCATTAACAAATCTGCGATAGAAGCCACATAAGCCTAAAAATCCTCTAAGCTATGTAAGGCTCTCAAGTGTAGGCCACTTAATGATAGCTTTGACCTTGTCAGGATCCATATGTACTCTCTCTGTGGTGATGATGTGGCCTAAGTACAACAACTCTGTCATGCCCAAATCGCACTTGGATTCCTTGGCATACAAGGACTCCCTACTGAGAATATCCAACACCATATCTAGATGGGAAACATGCTCCTCTCATGTCTTGTTGTACACCAAGATGTCATCGAAGAAGACTAGCACAAACCGTCTCAGCTGTGACTAGAAAACTCTATTCATAGTGGACTGGAATGTAGCAGGTGCATTAGTTAGCCCAAATGGCATAACCACAAACTCAAAATGTCCACAATGACAACGGAATGCAGTCTTCTCAATATCCTGCTCCTTGACCTGAATCTGATGATACCCTGACCTTAAGTCAATTTTTGAGAAGTATTGGGCACCATGTAACTCATCTATCAACTTATCAATCCTAGGGATAGGATACTTTTTTTTAATTGTTCTCTTGTTCAATAGCCTATAATCAATGCACATCTGCAAAGTACCATCCTTTTTCTTTACCAACACTATGAATGAAGCAAATGGTGACTTACTAGGCCTGATGTGTCCCATAGCTAGCAGCTCCTTAATTGTTTTCTCTATCTCATCCTTAAGCTGCTTGGGGTGCCTGTAAGGGGTAACTATCATGGGCTTGGCACCCTCCAACTCAATTATATGCTCAATCCCTCTGTCTAGAGGTCTACCTGGTGGAATGTCACTGAATGCCTTAGTGTGCTTAATCCTCAACACCTGAATGTCTGGATGGTAGATTGGTTTTTGCTGTTCTTGTGTTGGCATGAAAACACACTCTGCTGCCCACTCAACCATATCATGTTGCATATGTCTCTCCATCCTCTTGAATGATATCATCCTGCAACTGGTGTCTTGGATAGCCTTAAGCACATGTGTCTTTCCATCCACCTGAAATCTCATCTCCATCTCCCGAAGGTTAAGGGTAAACTCACCAATATCATGAAGCCACTTCATTCCCAAAACCATGTCGGTGTCTCCCATATTTACTACATAGAAGTCTGCCTTAAATTCAAAATTATTCAAACGCATGGGAAGATCTGGAATCATCCTGTCACACTTAATGAGTGAAACCATCTGCCACCTTCACCCTTACGCCCTCAAACTCCTCTGTCCAAATCCCACGCCTTTCAACCAATCTGGCATCAATGAAGTTATGCGTGGCCCTTGTGTCAAGCAAGGTGATAATATTTTGTCCTGCTAAGACCCCACGCATCCTGAATGAGCCCTCCTGCTAAATGCTAGTGATACGTGCATCTTGGCAGCTCACTACCTCTACCTGTACTTCCTCATTTCCGGACTTTTCCCCATCAAGTTTAGCTCCTGAAACCTCTGGATCAGATTGCTGGTCTGATTTATCCAACTCAAAATCCTCATAAAATGCCCACATAACCCCATTAGCCTTGCCCTTAGGTCTCAAAGGACAATCATGGTTTGCATCATAGGGACCCTTACAATAAAAACAAAGCTTTTTCTTATGCAAATTGTTAAGAGTGTCTCGATCCAAAGGTGCTATAACTCTCTCTTTTTCATCCTGTTTTTCCTCCTTTTTGGAGAATGATTTGCTGTCCTTTGATGAAGAAGACGAACCATAAGAAAACTTGTTGCGAGGTGCTGCAAGTTCCATGCTACGAGCCTTCCACATAGTCTCCTATAAGGTAGGGGGATCAAAGGCTTTGATACATCCTCTCATAGGCTCATATAAACCCTTATGAACAATATAACAAGGCTTCTCTCAGAAATCCCTATTACCATAACGGAAAGTCTCTGAAATTTACTTATGTATGATTTTAAGCTGCCCCCTTGCCTAAGTTGAGCAAGCTCCCGGAAGTAAAGCTCTGGATCCTTTTTATCAAAACGCTCAATGAGCCTGTCGATGAACTCCTGATAAGTGTTAACCAAATGATGTTGCAAGGTATACATCCCATGATACCACCAATCATGTGCCAAACCATCAAGATGCAGGGTAGCAAACTTGATAGCCTCATCATCCTGCATGGGTCTCAAAGATAAATAATTGTCTAATTTATGTACCCATGACCTAGCCGTGCACTTGTCAGTGCCATCAAAGTTCGGCAAGGAAATCTTACTCACTGCATGATGGAGGTCTCTATTCAGTTGTGGTGGCTATGTATGAGGCGTTATGTGCTCAATTCTTCCTCCCCCTCTGGGTTTCTTAGCATCCAAAAACTCATGTAAAGTCAAAGCCTGTCTAATCTCAGGAGAAAGTGTCATATACTCGGCATAGTGTCTAGTCACATCTGCCGCTGACATACCATGAGGTGCCTATATCTCTAGCTGAGGAACCTGCTATTCTACTTGTTGAATTGGAGGAACCTCCCGAGAAATGTATCCTAAATTTTAACTCGTTTAAAAATTTGGGTAACCAATCAAAATTTTCTTAAAACTTGAGATTTTTCTTCTCTAAGGCACGCATTACGAGGTGCAAAGGGTGGAAAATCTCTGTTTCAAGTTGATTAACCTTTGGGCTACTCTTTTTCCCCTTTACGTTTCCGTTTTCGTCGATTTCTGACTTGTTTTTAATGTCTTTTTGGCCAATTTCGGGTTTTCTGAGCAACTCAGCAAATAGGGAAATTTAAACTCCAAAGCAAAATTGCCAAAGTGTCTGAAAAACCCGAAATTGCTTAAGTTATCTAAAAAACCCGATTTTTGTTAAAGTCATTTTATTTTGTCAATAAAGCAAAATTGCTAAAGTGTTTTAAAAACCCGATTTTGCTTAAATGGCTTAAAAAGTTCGAATTTTTTACAATGTTCATTATGAAAATTGCTTTTTAGTCAGAAAAGTCCGAATTGGTTTAAAGTAAAATTGCCAAAGTTCATAAAAAACCCGATTTTGCAAAAAAGAGCATGAAAAACCTCATTAAAAACCCGATTCATGATTTTGATGTTATTTTACATTGTCAAATCTTCAGAAAAGTCCGATTTTTCCTAGATTCAAGCTGGTTGAATTGTTCTTTGCATTTATTTCCTCATTTCATGGAGTTTTGGTCGACCTTGATGCTTCAAATTCGGATTTTTACCAGTAAATAACCATTTTCTGTCTTCTTCAACGCGTCTAGGGTTTTTGTTTCTGCATTTTCGCGTATTACAACTTGTTCCAGGTATGATCCGCACTTATCTCTCTTTCTTTCAATATTTTACTATCATTTATATGCGTTTTTGTCTTTTACATACCACGTTTTACATTGTTATGAATGTTTTAAAACGCGTTTTTCATTCTTACGCGTTTTTCTTTCAATCCTTTGCTTTCATCATGGTTATTGTTTTATATTTGTTGGTATTTTTGCTAGTTTATTCAAAACGCATTTTCTCTTACTGGTTTTCTTTGTTTTAAATACATTTATTTATCTCAAAAGTGCATTTTTTTTCTGAAAAATTCGCCTTTACATTTAAACGCGTTTTTGTAAAGCTACATTTGTATCATGTTACCTCCATTCGACCTCATTTAGAAATGCGTTTTTCTCATATACATTCACACGCCTTCTCCATTTCATTAAAATTTTGCCTTCCATTTCACATATCTCCACACTACCATGCTTGATGCATATTTCCATTTAAATCTGCCTTATGATGAAAACACGTTTTTCATTCTACCATTTCCAGCAATAAACAATTCATTCCATTTTCATTTATCCATCTTTCATGTCGCCTATGCTCATTTCTTTCATTTCATTCATTCGCCATTTCATATATCCATCACTATCTTTCATAAAATAAGAAAATTTCACTTTGTCTCTTATTTCGGGTTTTTAGCCTAAAAATACAATTTCGGGATTTGTATTTAAAATAACAATTTTTAAAATTGCAAAGTTCAAAAATTGTTAAACTTCTGAAAAATCCCGATTGCCTTTGAGGAAATTGTCAAAACTCTGAAAAATCCCGAAATTGCAAAAAGCAAAAATTGCTAAAGTGTCAAAAAGTTCCGAAATTGTTCAAGTCACTCAAAAACCCGAATTGCCTTAAAAAGCACATAAGTTGACCTTTTTGGACGAAATTCCAAATCCAAGTTTTGAGATCTCTTTATCTTGCTGTTTCAAAGAGACAAAATGCCGTTTTCCATTCCACCATTTCATCCATTTCGAATTCATCTTCATTCACCTTCCATTTTTCTTTCAAAGTCCATTTCATTGTTCTAGGGTTTGAGATTCGCCATGTCCACTCACGTTGATGCTGATGATGTGCTGACCTTATGGGATTTTCACCGCAGTCTTGCAGATTCTTGTTCAATGACGGATGAACCAACTTCTCCAGCAGGCAAAAAGATGAAGTATAAGTTCGACAAATATCAAAATGAGATCTCTCCATCTCACGTTGTTTCAAACATCGATGAGATCAAAGATACAGAAATAGGGCATGTTGATATGTCTAATTTTCTTGAAAGGGTTGAGAAATCTACGTCTTCTGATATGCAAAAGTTGCTGAGAAGTCATATCCATCTCGTGGCTTCTTTTCCTGTTGCTGCCCTTGAACCAGAATTCGTCCTTGCATGTGCAGCACGCTTTGATAGACAATCCAGGACAATTAAGGATGATGATGGCAACGTAGTTATCAGACTTGATGCTGAGACAATCAATAGAGTTTTCAGAGTACCTGATGCAACCACTTATTCAGAGATTTCATTGAAGAGTGCTCACAAACATTTTGAGCAGAAAAAGAATGATTGTATTAAACACATCAACTCTAAATGGCTTCTAAAATCACGACCTTGTGCGACCCGTATGCCCAAGTTGTATCGGTCTGATTTTATAGAAGAAGTTAATGACATGATCACTCTTTTGAGCAGAATTGCAGGGTTGAAAGTTTCTAACATGTTTGAAAGCTGGATGTATAAGTTCATGGTTGTCATTAGAAAAGCACAACATCCAATTTTCTGGGGAGAAATAATCAGTGATTGTTTGTGCGAACAGCTTGCACAGGTTCCTACCACTCTGACCTTCTATATGAATTCATATTTGGTCTACATAGCAGCTTCCTTGAGACATTTTCCAGGCTTATCTCCTGAAGGCGACAGATCATTGGTGCCCGTATGGAAATATTATGATCAGCTGACTTTTATTCCAAGTCGAGCGCATTATAGAAGGGTACAAGATGCCTTCTTTGGTTATTTTATGTGTTTGTTTGACAAAGAGTTGGTAAATAACAGGGTGTCAGATGCAGCTTGGAATAAGGTAAATCAATATGGCTGCTTATTCCTTCAATTTCCAACATTCACCTATATGAGAGTTGGCTGCTTTGAAGATCAGCCATATATGCTACCGAGATATCCTACTGATAAGATCATTTTGATGGAGCTAGGAAGGCAGTTGATGTCAGTTCATTCACGTCAAGCTTCACAACACAAATCTGGAATTGGTATTTCTTCACATAATCCATTGGTAATTGGCAGGTATTCTTTGACAACCTCTTCAAGAGCCAAAGCGATGGAAACTGAACTTCAGGAGATAACTTTGAAAAGATTCCAAGCTAGAGTGGATTTTGATTACAGGAGGATGAAGGATAAAATAAAAAGAGTCTTCACCCATGTTCACCGCATCGAAGACATTTGGGCAGACCTCCGTACAGAAAAGGATGTATACAAAATGGATTATTGCAGGCTAACTTTGGAGCAAATCATTGATTTGAATCTAACTTTAATTCCAGAGGGAGTAATTGATGATAAGCAGATTTTGGATCCTGAGTACGAAGAACAGGGAGTTGCTAATGCTCCCATTCCTGCGATTCAATGGTCTCAGAGGGAATCCGTCTCTATCTTTGATAGATTCCAATCAGTCTTGGCGAACACCAATTTTTGGCTCAAAAGCATAGGTGTCAAGACCATCAAAATCAGAGTTAGAGCTGAAGATGACCCAGCTGGTCCTAGAGGATTGAAATCAGAAATCAGAGAACAATCTAAAGAAGGAGCTTCCTCTTCAAGTACTAGAATCAAGCTGAAAGTAAGCAGAGCTCCTGAACAACCATTGGATAGAGAAACATCAAAAGGTAAGGAAGTCAATGAAATGCAGCTTCAGGTATTAGATCAGCATGAAGAAAACGAGGTTCATGAGACCTCTACTATCCTAAGTGAGATAACTCCTCACATTGAGGCTCCAATACCAGAATCAGCTATATCTCCTTTGTCTCCTATCGACAGTGATGTTGATTCCTTCTCTACCGTTTTTGTTCCTTCTATTCCACCACAAGAGACTTGTAATCAGCCTTCATCTGTAACAAATGCTCCCATGATGAACTTGCCTAGTAATTTCAAGAGTATTTTTGATATCAATCCAATCTTTTCAGCTATGTCAGAAACAACTCTTCCAGAAATTGATATGTCCGTCACGAATTTTGATTGTTTCATGACCAATCCTAGTTGCAATTTGTCTTCTGAGCAAAACCTTGTTGCTATACAAACTGAGGCACCTTCAAGAATTTCTGTTGTATCTCAAACTGAGACTATTTCTACTGAGACCGCAGTTGCCATTTCAGATGTGACAACCTTGGATCTTCCTCCATGGCTAAATTCAATTGCTCCTAAGAGAAAGAAACAGGCTGTGTCTCCTGATATTTTTGATTTCCGAAAATTGAAGAAACAAAAACCAGTGATTGCAAAGAAAGCCAAAACAGTCTCACAGGTTTTTGTTGACAGCAACAGGATGAAATATGCTGAGATTGCAGAGCCCTTGGTTGATAAACCGCATGAAGAGTTGCAGGTATCTGACTACAGGTTCACGAGGGTGGAATTGGGTAAGCAGACTCACGCTAATATGATGCAGGATGCTCAGAGTTCAGTGACAATTCTGACACAAAGCTATAACGAACTCTTAGCTAAAAGGAAAAGCTCAAAGAAGACAATGCTCAGCTGGTTGCAGTCATTCAGAGGATTACAGGATCATCAGAAGCAGTTGATTCTCTATCTACAGCTCCTCCAAATGAATCAGTTAAACAGTTAGAAAGAATTGCACAAAAGGCCAAGGCAATTGATTCATGGATAACTCAGCTAATTGAGCAAAGTATTCCAATGATTGAGAAGATGTTGCAAGTTTTCAAGAATGTAAGGATAGCAAGGATAAAGTTGAATCAAACTTTAGAAGCCTTCAAGCAAAGTTTAGAAACGCTTGAAAAAGATTTGAAGATCTGGAGTGAGATAAATCAAGTTGATTTATTAATCTTATGCAGCAATTTGGTTTTGCCAAACAGAGAAAAGTACATAGAATTTGAGGAACTTATGACAAATAGGTCATTGGTCATTCAAGATCTTATCAAAGATATCCAGGCCACTTTAGAAATGAATGACGAAGTTCAGCAGGATATTCTTTCAAATTTTGAAAAGATCTCATGTACCGTTTTGAATCAAGAAGATGAGTTACTTGAAGCTGATTCAGTTACTTCAGATATGGCAGCCAATCTTCGTCAACAAATGGAATCAGAGCAATTTTCTATGGATTCGATTCAAAAGCTTATCAATCATCAAACAATCCTTGAGAAAATGCAAACTTCTTATGAAGAGCATAGATTGGCAACTATTAGATACTTTGATGTAATTCTGAAGACAGTTGCAGTGGCCAAGAACACTTTGGGTCCAGATCCGAACGAGTTGAAGACCATCATCAGCAAATTCTTATCTTTCAAAGATAGGAATGAAATAAATTAAGTTTTAGATTGTTTTATGTAATTTTACTTTCGACAATATATATGTAAAAACAAATTTTGCAATTGCAAGTGTCTTTTCCTTGCAATTTTCGAAAATGTAATTACATGTAAAATTTTACAAGACAAATCACAATTTGGATTGTAATTTTGAATAAGTCAATCGCAATTAGTTATCGGTTGAGAGATTTTCTCAAGTTTGTTGAGATCCTCCCACCTTTTTCTCCAGACCTTCCTCCTATAAATACTTGAGGGGTCTATTGTAATTTTTATCTCTTTAGCAAGCAAGAAAACTCTGCAGAATTTTATACTCATAAAGTCTTTGAGCTTTATAGTGAAATATTGTAAATTTTCAAGTGATATCAAAAAGCTGGAATTTCAGACTTTGAGCTGAATTCTTGTTTTGCATCTCAAATGTTCTTATGTCATTTTAGATCAATATCATATTGTGATTACTTGAGAATTGTTGAAGATTGCTGAAGAGAGATTCAATTTAAATATCTACAGTCTTTGTGCTGTAAATCTGAGAATTGAATTCTTAGTTAGTGTTAGAAATAGAGAAGAATTATAAGTCTTTACGCTCATAGTATTTCTCATTTAGAATAGTTGAAAGTATACATTATAATTACAGTCTTTGAGCTGTTTTATCTTGTATATTTCTATAAAGTAATCGTTCTAAAAAAGGGTTGATAGGATTTCATTCTTTAAGACTTTGTGCTTATCGAATTGTTTTCCCGTCCCGGAGGAAATAACGGAAGTCTTTGCGCTTTCAGGAAACTTTATTTCCTTTCTCTTAATTTCACTGCATAGCTGTTATAATAAGTTTTAGTAACATTTACTGTCTTTTCTGTGAAGAGAGAAGAACGTAATCTTTCCTGAAACAAGAGGAACGATTGCTGTCCTACCCTTAATTTTATTTAGCTAAAGGGGGAGCCTTCCCTTAATTAGGAGAGTTTAACTCACGTGCTGTGGTTGAAATCTCAATTTTGTACGCTTTCACGAGAATACAAAATTTCCAACCAACCTCACTTGATGCTTAGCCTCAACGTTTTTCTCCCCACCCTTAGAGCCACAACTTCGCACTTGAAAATGGTGAGAAGAAATGAAAACTTCGTGGCTTAAATAATTGTGTCAAAGAATATTTCTAATTCGTGAGGGAGTCTATTTTAGCAAATTCATTAAATTTCTCTTCCCACCACTTGGCAATTTCCAATTTGGAGAGGTGATGGGCGAGTTGTCACCAAAGCAGGTCCCGTTCTTCATAAACCTTGCCTTCGTTGAAGATTCTTTCCTTTGCAAAGTTTGAATTTTCCCCTTTAACTTCTTGTAACATTTAGTTATTTCAAAGATCCGTGGGGAAATTATTTAACTCATTTAAAATTCCCAACTTTCCATAGGCGCATTTCACTGTGTATCAAATCATGGGTGCATTCACCTTGGGCGCATTTAATTCATCTTGTGTTGGGCGCATTTCACTTGGCCTTGAGCGCGTTTCTATCCCTTTACCTTTTGCGCATCTCCATCTCCTCCTTTAGGCGCATCTTCATCATGTGCTAAGGACGCAATTTGAGCTTTGTGTGTGTGTTTGATCTTATGCCTTAGAAGTTTTTAGAGTTTTGTCTAGGGCGCATTTTCATCATCTCTTGGGGCGCATTCAAGCCTT
>VDFB02028232.1:0-11426 GCA_007258455.2 Sequoia sempervirens
ATATCATGCACATGTGAACCAATCAAAGTTGGAATTAAATCATCCTTGGCATGCAAATAAACATCTTCTTCACATGAATTAGAAATTTCAAAATCACATACCTTCTCTTGAATGGACACAGGCCCTTGATCAATTTCAAAGGCTTCATCATTAATTCGAGAAATGCACTGAGAGTCATAAGAATCGTCACACAAAGATCCTTTACTGTCAAAACAAATGTAAGCTGGACACAAAACTTCAGGATCATCCTTGTGTACACATTTCTGATATTCAAGAGTTAGCAAATCTGAAATTTGCTCACTGCTGAGTGAACAAGTCTCAACATCCTCATCACTACAGTTATATTCTTCACTTTTTTCATCATCAAAAAGAGGCCCAAGATCATTAGAGAATGAAAAATCAGAAACCTTACTAGCACAGTCATTTGTTCCATAACTTGACATATCACTTTGTTTATCTAAAAATTCCTTTTGCTCAACATCAAGTGGATCTAAAAATATCTGAAATTCTTTCTTGGGCATACCTTTGCAAAATATCATCTGATCCTCTTTTAACTCTTCATCAAACAATGAGCTTGAAAATTTTTGGGAACCATTTTCAAATGTACAAACCTCCTCTTCTTCGAATGTGTCACCATGGCTTTCAACTACAGCCGAAGGTACTATTTGTTCACTGTCAAATGGACTCACATTGTCCATTGCTTCTTCCTCTTGATCACCACAAGAACTGCAAGAGTCACCATGTTGTAGATCAGAATCCACAGGTGCATCTTCACAATCTGAATACTCACTGGATCCCTCATTACACACACTGCTTTCCCTATCACAATCTGTTATGCAAGAGAGATATATTGTACCTTCATCTTCATCATGCAAGCTATCACAGGAATCATACCGACTTGCACATATCTCATCTTCTATTGGATGCATTGTTTGATAAATTTCTCTATACTCATCAGAAATACAATCATTGAAATCAACATTGTTAGTGTTCTCATACCTTATCTTCTCCATGGCATCAATGAATTTATTCAAGTGATCACAGGCATGCTGTGTTGATGACTTTGACCAATAAGTTGATTCAGGCTCCCATGCTTTTATGAACTGTGCAACAAAAATGGGTCTTGTAGGCTTACAATCAGGAGGCAATTGCATACAAAAACTTATCATCCTATTGTACATAGAAGCCAAATCTTCTCCTTCATACTTCCTTATGCCAAGAAGTACATCAAAGGGGTAAATTCCTTACTTTGATTGTGTGCTAGAGTCCTGGCTTTGAGTATACACGTACTCAGCTTCTTCTTCTTCAAATTGTTGATCCTGGCATACATATTGCTGCAAATTCTGATTTTCTTGAATCTCTAATAACCCACGGGAAGCCCAATTTGGTGCAGATAGATCTCCATATTGCTCGAGAAATTGATCCTGAAATCCTTGGAGAGATTTAATAGAAGCTACCGGTAGGCTGTTGAACCAATCCCTAGCATCTTCAATAAGTGATATCATAAATAGCCTCATATGTAAATCCTCATATGGCACATTCAAGCCCTCGATGAAAGCATTGAAGCTCCTCAAATGATCCTCAACAGTGATTGTGTTACTCCCTATAAACTTGGGGACAAGGCTTCTCCAATTCATATCCATAGGGTAAGGGTACGGTTGAAACCCTGTCAGGTCAAACTACTTGATCATTGTTCTGCACAAATGGGGAGGGATAGCTGGGTACTGATATTGGTAAATTGGACTATTGTATTGTGTATGATGATACGTATTTTGTTGTGTATGATATGCACTTCCTTCATTGTGAAAATTTCCAATTGTATTATCAGGAATTTGAGGAGTCCAATGCTTGCCTACATTTGTATATTCGCTCGTTCCATATACAAATTACATTCTTCATCAAATCTTTTCAAAGTCGCCACCTACTTTTCAAAAAGTAGGAAAACGAATCTTTTGAAATAACTATTTATGATCATCTCCCAGTGGAATCACCCTTTCTGAACTTCTCAAATTATAACATTTTTCTTGATGACTCTATAATGTGGTCTTCAGCGAATTTTACGATATAGTCCTAGTAGAGTCACCAATTTGTTAGCTCTCAAAAACACAAGTGAAATGCCTCAAGAGGTGCAATCTTGATACACTTTAGGGTAATAGACAAAGCCAAATGACTTAGGCTTTCTACTCTTTATGTCTTTGCTAAACCCGATTCGGCTATGCCTTCTTGAGATAGGCGAGGGTTATGTGTACTTATAATTATCTTTTCTTTGATGATTTGTCCACAATGGAAATGGAAGTGAACAAATGAAACCAAACTTATTGCCAATAGCAAAGCAATCTTCTAATCTAAATCCTAAAATGCTCAATTAAGAAATGTAAAGAGACTAAATGAATTCAAAATGATGAAGTTGCAGAGACCAGTGCCTTATTGGGTATGCGGAGTCGAATGAAATAGAAGTGGGCAACTTATTCTGGTAGAAACTCAAATTGTTGGCATATATTTCTTTTGTAACTTGTACAGACATGCAAGATTATGACTACTAAGCTCTACTTTAATAATCCAGATGAATCTTCCTGATTACTATGATCAACCAAAAGGATTTAATCTCTCCTTGAAAGAACCAATAGATTAATCACACAGAAACAACAAATGTGCACTGATAAACTAAAAATAATCTTGTTACTTCAATTTAAATAACCAGAAAGAATCAACTTGGAGACATCTTAGCAATACTTTTCAATAAACTCAACATACAATTGACACCAGAAATACCCTGCCACACTAACTGACTTTCATTGAAATCACCATTTGAAAATATGCACCATAGTCTCTGCTCTGAGAAATTTATTCTACTGTATCCATCTCTACCTACTGTATTTTTTCTAAAATCTCATCTCTCTTGATATTACATTCGGAAGTGCATATTTATACATCAGCATCAAGAAACGCATCACTTCAAATTCATGTCGGCCAACCGTAGTATTCAGGAAAATTTCATGTCGGCCTGCAACAGTATTTTAGCAATTTACATGTCGGCCACAGTGTTTGAATTCTTGTTAATCACTGTGAGACATCAAAAAAGTATGCCAAGGAAATTATAGCAGCTATCATCCCGTGCCCCTGTTCTCTGTATTTCGCCGTGACCATCTGATCGCTATGCCAAAGTCAAGAAGTATCCTTTTGTCCCCTTTGTGTTTCACTATAGCCCTATGATATTGGGGAGACCTCTCATAGACCACCCCAAGTGTTACCGATATGTATTTCCCTATTGTATTTACCAGTCATTTGAGACATAGGTTTTTCTTACGGCGGTACAACCTTCACCTTCACCAAGACAACATAGTCGGCCTTCTCCATTCCATTTCCTTCCTTCCATATTACCTTATTTATGTTTTTCTTTGCCCGGCCAGTCCACCTATCCATATGTCGTTGTGGCTTCCAGAGCTATCGAGGAGACATCCGTAGATTATATTGTGTCATACTGAAACAACCCGAACAAACCTGAGATCATCAAGAGAATTCAATACACATATTGATAGAGACCTTTTTGTTTTCCATCGGCGAGACTGAAGGTCACTTGCCAAGACCTCTTATTGAGAACCTTAACTCATTTTGATATAACATCCCCTTATGTTGTTGGTCAGTGTGACAATGTGGACTTGTTATGAACCTACATCAAAAGTAGCATGTCTGGCCAAAGTGAACATTTGTGCACAAGTTGGTAAGACAAGAAAGAATCGCTATGACATCACCCCGAAGATGATTTCCTTTGTTGATATGCCCATTCTGATGTTAGTTGGGGAGACATAATGAAATCGATAAGACCTCATCCCGACGGCCAAACTCCTGCCAATTTGAATCATCCTCAATCGCCAAAACCATGAAGAAGTCTTGCCGAACAATGCCTATAAGTAAACTTCAATTGTTGTGACAGTAGAAATGTCTTGCCGATAGGCAACACAGACGTTTGTCAGAAAAATGGATCGGGGAGACCCTAATATCATCACGTTGATATGCCTACAACAAAATGCATTGTGGGTCAGGGAGACAACAATGAGCTTATGCCGATAGGAACAACAACATGGAAAATGCATGACCCGATGGATTTAATGGGGCAATATGGCAAGATATGGGTGAAATATGCACATGGTAGGACCCAATCTAGAAGTTTATGAGTGACAACTTATGTGAAAACATCGGTTACACGAATCAATAGAAAGTACTAATAAAGAGCAATTTTTTGAAGGAAAGAGATTACCAAATAGAATTGAAGTAGCCAAACCAAGCACCACAAAAGCAAGAGAGACACAAGAATTTGTTAAGGGGAAAAAACAAGAAAAAACCCCAATATTATGAATGGAGGCAAAATGCCTAAAGAATAATACAAAGAGAGAGAGAGAGCTTCAGCCTTAGCTTGCTTGCATGAGTCTTAAAGAATGAGAGGAGAACACCTCAATAAGTAGAGGTGAGAAGAGGAGTTAGAATGTAACTCCCAACTCAATGAATGCCACCATTCATCTATGTGTGTGCAAAGTGTCACCTCTTAAGGAGGTGGTTACAAATATTCCTTAATAAAGGAATTAAAAAATAAGCCATCCTCACACATGTGTGAGATGACAAAAAAGACAAAAGACTTGTAGGGATTCCTTTGGAATATTCCTACAAGTTAATAAATAATTACAATTGAAGAATAACCTTTACCAAGTAAAGATTAATCTTCTAACACCTGGCATGAGCTTAAAATGTTTATCTTGCTTGTGTAAGTGTTTTCCCCAAGTTACACTTTGAAAATTTAAGTTATGAGAAAAAATCTAGGTTTTTACCCCATTTCAGAATTTTTAGCCCCGTCCCAATTTTCCCAGATTTCATTCAAAATCCAGTGAAAGATTTTTAACATTACAGTTTGAAGAATTTGGTTCTTCGCAGAATTATGCCTGGGCTGGATTTTTCTGAATTTTCACTTTGCCATTGGGATTTTGAATTTCTTCAGTTTGTCTTGCTTTGTGTGATTTGTGAGGGTTGTATTTAGTTGATCTTTGGGGATTCTTATGCCATTATGCTCTATCATTTGCATTCTATTAAGTTGAGAAGTTTATTCTTTGTGAATTGTTGGATTTGGTGGTGATTTCCTGGGCATTATTGTTGTTTTTCTTTTTTGAGCACCAATAAACTATCATTTGTTATTTCTAAAATCGATTTCCACTTCATCAAATGGTATGTACATGTTGTCTTGCTCTTGATTGATGAATGTAAGTAGTGCTTTGGCATTTTAGACTTGCTTGGAGTTCCAATTCCTATATGGTTGGACATTTCATGGCTTGCTCTATGCGTTCATGGTTAAAATTTAAGCTTTCATGCCTAGGGCATCCCCATTGCATTTTAATTTTCTTTCGAATGAGCCTAGAATTCAAGGAAAATTTGTAGGGGGGTTAGTTAAACTGGTTCCATGCCCATCTCCTCAAATTTGTGATCATTCAATCAATTTGAGCGAAATCGTGAGAGGATGCTGATATTTGGATTTTTCCTTCATTTTGGGATTATCCTGTGTTGGAATATTTCCCCGGTTTTCCTAGCCCTCTCCGTTTTCCTAGAATGTGTTGAAAATCTCAAAATTTTCCTTTTTTGTGGAATTTCGCTCTAGCCGAATTTTCCCAGATTCTTTGTGATGCTTTGTGGAACTAAGAAACTAGGTGAAATGGATGAGTTTAATGATAAATTCTTATCATTCCATGCTCTTAACTAATAAATTACAAAATTTTAATGCATATTTTCTTCATGTCAATGAGCTTTGGTTGATTTTGTGCCTTCTTCGCGAAAATATACCTGGACCAATTTTTTTTGAAATTCCCCTCTTGCCTGGATTTTGTAGTTGGCTTGAAATCCCGAACTATGAAATTGTGCTTCAACGATATTACTGGGTTGATTTTGATCTTTGCTTTAGTTTATTTGGATGATGAATACATTATTGATGATGGGCTAATCTTGATCTTCATGTTGTAATGAATATTATTGATGGTGGTTTTGCTGAATGCAGGCTGAATTTAACTAGGTCATCAAGGAAGTTCTAGAGATGAAATTAAGGAAATTTGAAGGATTGGTTACTCCACCACTTGGCTGACTTGGAGGGCATTCTTGATAGTACAAGATAAGGAGGAAGGCAGTTAATGTAAGGCTACATCAAATTTTGTGCTTCCCTATTATTTTCCTTCTCCTTCACATGCATTGGTTCGAATTATATTGGAGATCCCAGGCCGACCTGGATAGAGTTCATGCATTTAATGCAATTTTATTCTATTTTGAGTTCTTCTTGGCCAACCTATTTTATGGTCATTTATTATTGTAAACATTAGTTGGGCCGACTTGTTTATGGCTATTTTATGATTGTAAACCCCAACTAGGTCGACATGCTTTAGGGTCTTCTATAAATTTGGCATTTTTCCTTATTTGTAACATATAGAATAGAAACATAGATAGATTAAAAAAATAGATAGAAATATAGATAGTTTGATACAAGAGCGAATAGGTAGTAGAGTAGAGGTAGAAGTTAGTTCATTATGAGCAAGTGCTATAACAAAACATTGGAATTGTTGTTGTCATTCAGTGATTCAATACAATTGAAGACATTGTGATTTTTTGGTGATCTCTTTTGAGTTGACTTATCTTGCATGGTTCCTATGATTCTATCTTTGAAATTGCTCAAGGTTATTAGATGTATGTTAGATTAGATTCAATGGTGTTTATGGTTTAATGCTTGAAGTGTTTGCAGTAGTCTCTAGTCCATACTTTTTGCAGCTGGTTGATTGTTAGTTGCTTTGCAAAGTTAGCTTAGACCTTGTATTCATTGTGCTTAGTTCAATTATGAAGTTTATCCATTTCAATTGCAATTGGGTTGTATTGGATGAATGTTGATGATCTAAAAATATTAATACCTTAGAAGATTTCACTATTTCTGTGAGATTGCAGGTTCATCTGGGTTAAGCAGGAATTAGTTTATGATGGATTGGTCCATTTCAAGTATTTCATCATTTGCATTGTTGATCTTAGGAGTAGTTAAATTTAGTAATCTCTTTGAAACCCTAATCTTTTGTTATTTATTTTATCATTTGGGTTAGACTTAGGATTGAAGTATCATTACATTGCCAGATCTAATAAGTTAAAGATTCAACATTTGCTTGTAGTAAGGTCCCTTTGTGATTACCAACATTTTCACATTTATCACTGAGTTGTTTATGCATTGTCAAGACCTAACATTAGAGACTTGGGGTTATCTCTTGAGGCTTGTTGATAGAGATTTACCTTTCAAGAGAGATAGGATATTATATTATGTCTAAGTTGTTGCTGTGCAGAAAACATCATTAATAGATTGGCACTAGAGGGTGTGCTTGAATAAGAAAGATGGATCAATTTTTGTCTACTATCTCTCCTGAAAGATTTAGAAGAAGAACCAGATCTACTCTAGGAGAGGAAGAATTTCAAGAATTACCAGCCCCTACTAGGTCAATAAGGGCTAGCAGAAGTGGAGAATCTTCATCCATCCAACCACCTCCATCATCTCCATCATTCTCATCTTCATCAAGTTCATCTTCATCTGAGTCTGAGGACATTCCCATCCAACAACCTCAACCAGTCATAAATCAACCATCACCAAACCCACCTCCACCAATGACTCTCCTAGCTAATAACCCATCTCCATTGACCTTTGCTAATTACAATGTCATGCCTAAGAACCTTGAGCACTTTTATTCAAAGTTCCATTTTAATGATACCAATAGAACTACTGAGGAACACATTAGGGTCTTTCAAACTAGCCTTAAGGACAGAGGAATAAATCATGAGGATGTAGCATGTAGGCTCTTTCCTTATTCCTTAGGAGAGGATGCATTCTTTTGGTATAATCATTTACCTACTGGGTTTGTTAGGCATTGGACTGAACTGGAGACTGCATTTATGCAGAAGTTTAGGATTCCCATTAGTCCCAATGAGCTCTATCGTTAGTTCACTAATGTTAAGAGACAATTCAATGAGCATATAGGGTCCTTTAACAATAGGTTTCATCATGCATATACTAGACTGCAGGCCCCCTATGCTGTTGATGAGCCTACTGCTTTAGAAGTCTATTATGATGGACTTGATAGTCTGACAGCCACCTTCATGAAATGGAGAAACAAACCTCCTAATACCCTACTTGATGCATATGCTAAGGTTGTGAAGGTCAGTACTGCTTTAAGGAAACATTTGTTTGGGCCTTTACCATCATTAGGACCTGCTGCTCACCTTGGACAAGTCCCAGCTCTCAACCAGGCTCTTCCTAATCACACTCCCATCATGAATTCAATAGCTCAATTACCTCTGGTCCCTCATCTAGGGCCTCTAGTAAATCAAGTTCCACCTGTAGTCAACTATCCCCAGCAACATGAAAATCAACCTCTACATCCACAATCTCATGCTAGCTATCCCCCATATTTGCAAAATTCTGAAGTCTTGAACTAGTCATTAAATACCAATACTACAGTAGGGTATCCCCAAAACAATGTAAACCATCCTCCATACAGAAATTTTGATAAGGAGAGACTGGATGAATTGTATGAAAAAGTGAAGAAGCTAAATATGGAAGTGACTTATTTGAGGAACCAGAACAGTCAGTTGCAAGCTGCTCAGAGAAATATGCAGTCTAGTCATAGCAGAGAAAGTTGAGAAAATCAACAAGGAAAACATTTTGATAGGGGGAGACATCTTGAAAGGGGATATAACAATGACATAGGATATAGTAATGATAAAGGGTATAATAATGATAGAGGACAAAATTATGATAAAGGACAATCCTCAGGCTAGAACTTTGACAGAGGGTAGGTCAGTGGACAAGGTTTCGATAGGAGAAAACCACCCAGATAGGACAAGACTTGGAATACTAGGCCTAACAATGGAGGAGTCCCTACCCCATTGGATCAACTAGTTAATCAGCTAGTCAATCAGGAGAAACCTCCAAATGGTGTATATTTAGCTGAAGCTACATTATCAGGATGGTGTAGGCTCCATAAAACAAGTTAGCATTCTAAGTTAGACTATCAAGAGTTCCAAACAACAGCTTCAATCTTCCAGTATGAAGTAGAGAACAATTCAGTTAGTCAAGAAATGGTGCCATCTACTCCCTGTGATTCATTAGTGTTAGTACTGAGTCATACTCCTTTTCCACCAAGCAAGGAAAATGTACCTAAAGAAGAATCAAACCAACTCAAGGAAGAGGCAGATCAAGTATGCAATGGAGATGAGATTACATAGTTGTCTAATGAAAATCTAGTGAATGACAATGGCCCCAGGGATGAAGAAGCTTATGTTGAAGAGGTGTAGACCTTCCAGAGGCCTATCAAGAAGTATGATTTGAGGGACCTGCCACATAGACATCCATAGGCTAGAGGCCCCTTCACCACCTCCATTCCACCAAACAACTTCACGACACCTCCAGACCCTAATGCCAGCAATAATCTACCATATCCTCCAGTGTCAAGGCAATATTTTTCTAAAGATCAAGCACAAATGGATCCATCAAAAGGAAGGAGTGTTGAAGCAAGCAAAGACAGGGTGGTGGAATACCCAAAAGAGACTCCTATTGATCTGAGTGAGGAACAACTGGCCATATATGTTGCAGAAGAACTCAAGAAGTTAAAGGGAAAGAGAAAGATAGGACTTAGGTTGCTAAGATGGATACTCTTGTGACTCTGTTTCAAGGGAAAATGGATACTCCTCCATTCCTGATCTCTATCCGCATATTTGGTAAGAACTTGCATAATTGTTTGTTGGATTCAGGTGCTTCCACCAATGTAATGCCCTTTGGTGTCTGTAGAGATTTGGGTATTACTCCTGCTGATTCCCAAAATAAAGTTACACAATTGGATAGAACCGAAGTTAATGTTTTAGGGGAATTAAATATGATTCATATGCAGGTTGCTTATGACCCTAGGATTCAACAAGTTATTAATATACAGGTGGTTGATATACCTGATGCTTACGGTCTAATCTTGGGAAGAGATTTTACTAGGGCCTTGAATGGATATGTATCAAATAATAACTCTCATATGTGGCTTCCCTAGAAGGGAGTGCCAAACTAGATTAGAATTGAAAGAGAACCTAGGATGAACTACATGATCACAGAATATCAAAATACCTCCAATGAAATTATGATATCTATGGTAAGTATGGGTAATTATGTGCTTGCAGCTCCTTTTGAGGAGTCAGATGTAGAGGAAGTCCTTATGTTCCACATGACACCTGTCAACCTTACAATAGAATCCAGTACTACTAAGACCTTGGTGGAACCAGTTGAAAATGAAGATGATCTTGAAGATAATCAGGTTAGTTTACTAGATAATTTCTAGGAATTCATTCAAAAGTGCATTGAGGATCATATTCAGTTGGGTAGGGAGATGAATTTCAGAGATTTTCTTTTACCAAATTGGTGCAGGGTCCATAATGCCTCCCATTCTGAACTAGATTATTGCTTATGTCAGACTGTAGTGGAGCAAGTGTAGAAGTGTATCAACCCCACTCCAACAGTCAAAATTGATATCCAAAATGTTCAAGAGGACCCTAAAGGAAAGAAAATGATGCTTTTTGAAGAATCATCTAGCAGCAATAGTGCAAGAGATATAATAAAGAATTTTGTAGTTGCTGGTTGTTGGACTTTAAGGTTTGATGGATCCAAATCAAAGCAAAGAGCTAGAGCATGATTTGAGCTAATCAGTCCAAAAGGTAAAACTTTCTTTGCTGCTCATAGACTTCAATTTTATTGTATGAATAATGTAGCAGAATATGAGGCTTTGGTCCATGGGTTGTTAATGGCACTAAAGAAAAAGGTCAAGATTTTTTGGGGATTTTGAGTTAGTGGTTAAGCAAGTTAGGAGATAATACTCTTGTCATGATAGAAGAATGACCAATTATAGACACAGAGTATGGGACCTTATTGAAGGATATGATGCCTTCAACATTCAGTTGATTCCACAAAGTAAAAACATATAGCTGCCTCCCTTGCCCAGGCAGCTAGTACATTGCAACACCTGTCTCTTTCTGTATTGAATAAGTTTATGGTGGAACTAACCCCAGTACCTTCAGTGCCTAATAATGTCACTAACTTCTAGGTATTTGAGGATGATAAAAATATCCTAGATTTTATCACAAGCTCAGTTGTCTTTGCTTCACAGATTATAGATGAAACTAAACCTTAAGAAGTAGAGATGGATTTGGAAGGGGTAATTGATCTAAAGACTAATACAATTCCTAGAGGGATGGTACAGTTAGAAAGGATTTTTTATTTGAATAAGGTTAGAGATTAGGAATAAGATCCAAGAAGCAGTCCATCAGTGGACAATGTGAAAAGTATAATATGGGAACTCATGAGGATGTTAAGAATGTCTTCATTTGTAAAGTATGTA
>VDFB02028234.1:0-32808 GCA_007258455.2 Sequoia sempervirens
AAAGGATCTAGGTCAAGTCGTTGTAATCCTCCCATGGATGTTGATCGTGGCCTACTCCCCCACATATGAGAGCCACAATTGTTGGTTCATAGTGCAAACCTATTCCTCGATGTTTATAACCCATGGGTAAAGGATGGAATTACATGGAACACTAGTGATTCATATTCATGTGGTCAGGGACCACCAGTGACTCATATTCATGTGGTCAAGGACCACCAATGATGCATATATATATATGTGGTCAGGGACCACCAATTATTCATATTTATGTGGTCAGGGACCACTATATTATTGCATGCTATTATAATTATGTGGTTAGAGAACCACCATTCCCCTCCTCCCCTTAGGTGGCTTATCAAGTCACGTGGTGCTCGTAATGTGCAATTTTTATTGGAATATGAATTATTGGTAATTCTTGATTGATGTTTTATTTTATTATGTGCCAGCAATGTGGACTTTTCTATTTATTGTATTAGGCTATTTAGCCACTTGAAGGTTGTTATAGTCTGAATTTCCTCAAGGACTTATTTAATTTCATTTTTGAATTAAGATTGGAATATTGAAATGTTGGTTTATGATCTTATGATTTCTTGAATTAACACTTTCTTAATGCTTTCTAACTGCTGGTGAGTGTGGTGTAATGTGACATATGTAAACTGCCATATCCCGGGGGGTTCCCTAGCAGGTCATATAAGGGGAGTAGATGCGCTGGGGAATTATTTTAAAAGGGGTTTTGAATGGAACTGGTATGGGACGGTCATTAATCCATTCTTCCCCTCATTCTATGATTATTCTTATCTGTATGGAGGATTCCTTAGAGAAGGGCCTCGAGTGGTATCCAAGAATATCCATCCTTGTAAACCCCATTGTGTGAACCTTGTGTTGTAAATTATGTGACTGTATGAGGACAAGCACACCCATTGGGAAGAGAATCCTTGCTATTGTTGTGTGTACATGTGAAATTACAAATAAATGTGATGTGGCATACCTATGAGCAATGCGAAAAAAATAGTAAAACATATGATGCAAAGTTAATATTATTTGAGACATGGTATGAGTGCCATAATTATAAGGTTAAATGTTATGTTAAGCATATATTTAGATAAAATGTGAAGCTAATAATTCTGAGACATGATTGGTCAATAAAATAAAAATATTTTCTAATATCATGAGTGATGTTTATGATGCAAAGAAATTTTGGAGGTGTATAAAAGGTTACAAATTCATTTAGATATATTTTTTTTGTGTAAGTTAATTGAAGTTGATTACATTATTAATAAATTAGAGTTACATGGATTGTTGTTAGCATTTGTTAAATTAATCGTATATCAAATAAATATTCCACTATGAGAAATTTTGTTCTAAGTATTTTAATATTTAATACATGGAAGAGATTTGTCTCTAATGTGTGCTTATAGCTAAATTTTTTGATTCTTCCACCAAGAAAGTAAAAGTAATTAGTATGTTTGATAGATTTATGTATGTTGTTATATTGAGATTTTGTTTTCAAACCTTAACGACTTCCAGGAGGAAGTCTAAATTAAGGAGAGGGGGATGTAAGGCCCCACCTTTCATGTGATTAGTAAAGCCCTAATATGTTTTATGTGATCCTAAATATATGGTAAGATGTATTATCGATGACAAATAGTGTGATTATTTGATAATATTCTTGCTTATGCTACCGTGAATGTAAGACCCCATTTTGTATTTTCCATTTTATTTCAATCAAACAAGTAGTTAGATGATAATTATGATGAAAGGAATGATAAAAATCTTTTAGGATTCATGGGCATTAACCTTGATTTAATTATGATAGATGCACATATGAATTGTTGGGTATTTGGCATATTAAATTTTGGTAAATGGTTCATTGTTAATGTTATAGGAGTTTAAAATGAATTACTAAGGTGGTAAAAAAAAAATGATGGAGTGACTATTTCATTGACTATATTCTTGTACTAGAGTAAGTATGTATTTCGCTTGATTATAATGAAAATTGAATCATTAGGTTCATTTGATGTATTAATGAGTAAATAGTTCATGAGTGAAAATTATGTGAATTGGATTAGCTAATAATATGAAGAGATATATGATCTAATCATGTTGACCTTGGTAATGTGCAGGAATCAAATATGCAAATAGGAGGATAGATAAATGTTGGAATCAAATCAAATACATCTTTGGGAAGTTCTAAGTGTAGCCCTATTTGACTTAGAAGGGTTTGAGGTTTTATTATTGGTTGGGTGATTGAGTAGAATCCAATTGTAGGACATGTGATGTGAGTTTGGTTGGGGTTGGAACCCTTGGTTAAGATCAAAATTCGTATGGATTTTGTGTGGGTTTTAAAAAGGGATTATTGAATCAATTTCCTTGGTTTTTGAACAAGAATAGACCCCTAGGACCTATACCTATGGGTTTGGAACCTTTTTGACACATGTGAACTTGTCCTTGGAGTGTGAAAAGACCCCTCAAAAGTCCACATTCATGAATGTGACAAATTCAAAAAGTGTTGGGGCTTGGGAAGAGTGACTTGTCACTCTCAACCTTCTACTCCCCAAAAGTTCTTGGAATTGGCACAAGACTCACACATGTGTGAGCACTTGTGGGAAATAGTGTAGGTTTGGAGGATCCCTATTTACCTCAAGAAGATGGAAGATTTGGGCATTGCCTACTTCTCCTCTTGGAGAACTTGAGTGAAGATGGTAGAAAGAATGAGAAAAGAGAGTCCATCTCTTTGGCAAGATAATGATGAAAATGGCTTGGTATGGAGAGGAAGAAGGATAAAAGAGTTTAGTTCCCTCACTTGGAGAAAATAGATAAGTTCTCTCTTACTTCCATTTTCTCTTTTGTGTATTTTCCTTTTCTATAAGAAAGTGGTATGCTATATGGATCATGGTTGAGAAAAAACTAGAAGCATGAGATTTGGTGCTATGTTGTATTTTATCACTTGTAAAATTTTGAAAAATGCTCCATTCATCATCTTGGAGTTAAAAGAAAAACTTGCTCGGGGGTATGGCTAGAGCCCACGAGGCTCCATGATGCCATTATGGTAGGGTGGAGAGCAAGACTTTGTTCATGGGTGTGTAAGACATTTGTTTTCTCAAACATAGTGGTAGAGTTACAAGTTGCAAGGAGATAAATTTCATATTGTTCAATGTAGAAATGAGAGTAAGCCTTATATATTTGTGTGTATTATTCATTGTATTCTTAAATATTATATGAAACAGTGGAGGCTAATATTTTGTTGCAAAATGAGAGGGTGAGGAAAAGAAGTCCTTGTTTATTGGCATGTGAATCATTTATTTATTTATTTTTAATGTTATTTTTAATAAATTGCAAGTTGAAGAGATGAGTATCATATCTCTTCAAAGGAAGAATGAGAAAAAGAAAATATGTACATATTGGCATGGTATACATTATACTTCTAAACACTAATTGTAATATTCAAAATTTTAGTACATCTTGTTACAATGGAGGAAGTTTTTGTCCTTCACTTTTTAACTAATTAATACTTATATTTGTCTTTGGAGGAATTATTGAAGCCATGTTTAGAAAATGGTATGAAAGAGACAATATGTTCTTGTAAAAGAAAGAAAAAGAGATAGAGTAGAATAGAGGTGAATTTTGTAGAAATGGTTAAGACTGCTTTATCTTACAAATATTACTCACAATAAAGGGTTGTCTTGAACAATAAACTCCAAGGCTTGATTATTGCAGAAGAAATGATTAACCTAACTCATAGAGAAGAGAAATGATGTAATAATAAAGTTACAGATACAAAGATATAGTTCTGAATCTGGGTCATGTGTTTTACTAGGTTCTTATGAAATAACTATTATTCTTTAAAAAGACCTGACCGAAATTTTAGAGGAAATACTTGTAGAAAGTACTGCTTTATATATATATATATATATATATATATATTGCCTAGCTTACCTTCCAAATGAAAAATCTCATTCATTGGTATTAAAATGTATCTTGTAAAAGAAAAAAAAGGTAGGAAGGATTTATAAAGTTCTTAATAGTAAATAATGGAGCTTGCTGTATAAGGAAGAAGGAGACTTGAAAAAAATAAAAAATGGCAGATTTAAGCAGGAATGGGTAGCAATCCAACAAATGGACGAACCCATTAATAATAATCATAAAAATATATTATAAACCATTAAACAAAAATAAATGAATAAAAATATACATATATAAATTCCCTTGGACATTAGGCAATATAAACAAGAAATATATATATACACTTTTCATTTGGGAGCACACACAGTAGAAGAAAAGACATTTTAGTCATCTGTGTTGATTAAATAAAAGAGTAAAAAAAAAAAATAGCCTTCAGATTATTAGCTTAGTTTAATTTGTCTGAAAGCAATATATATATATTCGGTAAAGTGCAAAAAAAAATCCTCATTTCCAAATCTCCCATAAATCAACTATATGAGTGAAGTTGTGGGCTTTAGGGTTTTGAGATCACAAGAGAAAAAAAATTCAAATGACGCAGTTACTCCCTCACAGAGTTGTCAGCCTCTCTCTCCTCAATAGTCAATGGTTGCATTAGACCCTGATTTAAATCTTCTGTGTAACACAGGATAACAAAATGCATAGTAAATTTCATAAATATAGTAATAGTATTTGAACAAATAGCATGAAACTTTTAAAAGGGAGAACGAATACCAAAAAGGCAGAGGTTCTTGTTCTAGGCATTGAACGCACAGAAGAAAATAAGGAAACACAAAAAAAAATAGGGGCTTAACATCTCACTCATTCTTTGTTGATGTAGCTGTGCATAAATCTTCCCTTCCCTACTTTCCTCCAACCTCATCCATTTGGGCCGCCGCAGACTTTTGTACCTCAACAGGAGGGTGAGGCTCAAATAAAAAGAAATATAAAAAAAAAAGAGGAGGTTAGGTCAGTTTGGAGGCCCCCAATTAGGGCTTGGCCAAGTAAATCCAACACTCTGATTTTTATTTAAGGAATAAGATAGAAGTATGTGTTTTAACTTTTTGAGATGAGGCATGAGGATGAGAGATTCTTGAGCGCCTTTTTCTTTGCCCGATATCGTCCCCATTACTTTTTAAAAATTTGGGGGCATACCCATATTATAGGGGCGATCACTTTCCACCTCTAAATTAATTACCTTCTAGTTCCTTCCCTTATGTGGCTTCATAATGATAAAGGAATAGTAGACCGTCTTCCATTTAGGTTTCAAAATATTGGATTAGCTTTAGATGAATAAATAATATGGGGAGGAATATCATAAGGACAGCTAGCTTATTGCAAACCAAGTCTTATTAAATTTTATACGTGCTTCTTCTTTTTATGTGTTTAAAATCTGAAAAGGAGTCCTTAATAAGTCTTATCCCTAAATAGTTTTTACACATTAAAACATTCCCTTTAAGTATCCTAGGAATTAGGAAAGAAAGAAATCGTGGAATTCTCTTAGAAATCTAAGGTTTAAGTTTAGTTTTTTTTATTAGGATGATACTTATAAAGTAAGATAATTCAAACTTAGTTTTTATATATCTAATAAATCATATATATAATAACTTTTAATTGTGATATTTAAAAAAAAAAAAAATGATTTATAATATTGTAATTATTTATTTCTTTTTTAAGTGTCAATTTTATTTTAAGAAATATATATTGAAATGAATTTATATTATGGGTAAAAAGGTCATGAGTTTAGAGTTAGGGTTTATTAGGAAAATAAAAGAAACCTTCATAATCAATTATTTAGGTATATCAATCGTGTAAATAAATATTGATGTATTTTGTTATTATAATACTCGGAGGTAAATGAAGAGAAGAAGAATTTTGAATTTAAGCATTGAATAACATACCATTTTAATGTGCAATTTAGAATAAGAAATTATTATCCTTAACAATATATATATATAGGAATATGAGTTACCCTTGTGATTATAGGTGATCAAGTTTTAGATATTTAATATTTACAAAGAAGGTGAGGACATTTTAATTATTCATGGTTTAAACATTAGATATCATCATAAACATATAGGCCCTATGGGGTATCGATTAAGAACAATGATCTTAAGTAATTATTGTGAACAATTTGCACAAACATGATAGTATTTATCTAATATATGAAACATGTAACTATTGAAATGAGATTCAACCTCATGATAGATTAATATACTCCCCTTTTAGTGTGAAGATTATTGCTATTGTAAAGATAGACTTTTAATAATACCCAACCATGGTACAAAACTAGTATAACTATAACCTAACACCTAGAGTCACCTTGTTCCTCATTTAAGGGTGCACATGATGGACCTCATGCACCTGATCATGTTTATTCCCACATCTCCACTCTCAAGTGATGCGTTGATGGTGAGTTTGCTCAAGCAACGCCACCTGAATGTATAGATCACTACCATATTGTGTATGGTTAATGTATTAATAATGTTAATGTTAGACCTAGAAGTCCTATTGTGTAAAGGTGGCACTATGTTTATATGCTGGGTTGTGAATCTATGTTGTTTTTGTTTTAAAAAAAAGTTGTGATGGTTGTGTTAGATCCACATTAAAATGTGGGCATGACATTAAAGAATAATAATTCATTATGAAGGAATAACTATAGCAACATCTTGAATATAGCTCCAGCCATGTTCTTTATACAATGGAACTTTGTAATGGCACTTAGCACTTGCATTAAGTTTTATACGAAGTTAATGTGTTTTCTTTATAAAAAAAAAAATGTTAGGTTTTTCTAGTGTAAAATTATGGGCATGACAAGGATAATGAGGTGGATTATAAACTTCTAAAAATTAAAAAAATTAACATCAAAAACATATTAAATCTACCTATTTAACAACAAATTCACAAAAAAAGTATTAAAGCTTACTCCTTTGAGCTCTCTCTTAATGTGATGGCATTATGTCAAATAATTAGCTAAGATTCAGTGAAGAAATAGTGGAATTTGGGCTCTCAATAATGCAAGCATGTCTTGGAAGGGTTTGCAAGCCATGGATGGAGGAAATGTGACATTAAAAAAATCAATTCACTTTTCTTTTTTTTCTTATAACATGTCATAATGCACTCATGCTACAATACAAGCACATTATACGCTTGATGTGAGTGAGCCTTAGGCTCAAAACACTAAATCTATAATGCAAGTGCATTATAGCGCGATGACTTCTCAATTTTTTTAAAGTTGGCCACTTTTTTTCCTCCAACTTTTTTCACCTACCCACAAGTTTAATAGGAGTTATTTACCATTTACTTATTTTCCCTATATTTAGAGGTGTGCTTCATAGGCTTCTTTTGAATTTTTAATTCAATAGATGCATAATACTTATTTACATAGTTACAACAAGTACATTCTTTCAAAAAGAATTCATTAAATTATGAAAATTTTCATTGTAGAATTGAGCTTAACCATGTACCAAAAACTCCTCTCATTTGATTCATCTATTTTTTTCATTTTTTTGGGTTGTGTTAAAATATTCATTTCTTTCTTGTCCTTTCAAGAAGGAACATTTGGTATCTAACTATGATTGCAATGATTATAATTCTTCTTGGGAAGAGAGTGAAAATTAGGGAGAAAAGTACTTGTTCAAAGATATGATTCTATGGAGTCCAATGGAAACTACAAAAGCATTATTTTGTGCCACATGGAGGGCTCATGCAAGAGTGCAATAGAAGCATGGAAAGGACCCAATCCTGATTGTACTAAAGCACCTGACTAACATCTAGATCTATTTTTTGTTACTATTGTAAGTTGGTAATGCTAGTATTTATTTAAAATGTATTTGTTTCATTCTTCCCATGTATTTGTGAATGTTTTTGGAATGTACCCATATTCTAAAGAAAAAGATGTGTTATATGTTTTCATTTAACTTATGCATAGAGATCACATCTATAGTTTTTCTTTATCTTGACTATTATTGGCTAAGTTTGGTTAAATTCAATTGTAATGGGGCTCTATTGTTGATATAGTAGTAGTAGTATTTAGAGAGGAATTTCTAGTTTGTTTATGGTTATTTAGATCCATACTTACAAATTGATGAATCTTTAGTTCTTTTGTATGGCCATAGTATTTGGTTGTTTTAATGTCCTTCTACATGTCAATGTAAATCCACATGATAGAGCCAAGTTGGAGATCTTGACAAGGTATGAGATTATACATTTAATTTAGTTTTTTTTTAATTTTGTAAAAATAAGATTGTAATGTAGCTTTTGTGTGGATGAATTGAAGCTCAAGGAAATGTAATATAGGTTGTATCAATGGAAGAGAATTTTTTGTAAAAAATCTCGATAAATTTTCTTGATAAATATTAATAAAGTGTGATGTGAAATGTTGTCATGCCCAAAATTTTCACAAAGAAAAATCAATTTTTTTTTTTTTTAACCTAAGTTCACAACTTAGCGCATTCCCTACAAGCCACCATTGCGCAACACAACTACAAAAGTCTAGCATTATTTAATGATAATATATTGAAAGACCCACAATACATTATAAATAATTAACTATAGTTCCTTGATGCCCCACTCCTATAATCGAGTTTTAAATATATGCTATTCTAATTTATTATCAAAGACTTGATGCCACATCCATTAACTTACTATTTAACTTGCACTTTAATCCAGACATTTTTTTGGGTATTATATCATCCCAACTTTGTCAAACTGATTTAATTGAAGTATAGTTGACCAAAAATATAGTCATTCCAAAATTCACATGGATTAAGATTAAAAGCTTCAATAATATTAGTACTTAATGTCAATTTTTAATTAGTTCATTGAAATACCTTGGTGAAAATACTAAGTTGGTTCTCTTCATATTCCAAGGTATTGATCCTATAACTATTTCTTTTTAATTGCATAAATTGAATGTATATAGAATGACCCATTAAATAATCACACTTATTATTATAATTAAGTAATAATATATTATTACTATTAATGACCAAATAGTGATTAATTAATATGGTTATTATTGTTCTCTAGCCACTAGCTCGATAATAGTATCATTGTTATAGTGAACATTGGTGGTTTTCACTAAGACATTCCTTCACCAGTTGTTGAACATGATTAATTAAGATTGAATTACTTCTGCTTTCTAAAATAACAATTTTGCTAGTTGTAAAATATCCAAATCACTATCAAATTATTTTCCTTAACCTTTTACTTAATTCTAAATTGGCAATGTTATGGTGTTGAGCCATAATATTGATTTTAATATTTATTTCCTTGTCTTCCCTATTTTATGTATTCTTTCTTTTATTGAAAATAAGAACATGTACCCTTGATATGAATATTATTGTGAATCAAGGTATTAATATCATTAATGTGATTTCTAACTTATCAATAAGATAATGACAATTATTTATCTTACCCACAATATTTAGATGATTCACTCATCTACAATATTAATATACAAACGTATCATATATACAAATTAAATAGTGATATTATTATCTATTTTGAGATATTATTGATTAACTTACAACCATACCATCCTTGGAGCTTAGATTATATATTGATAATTCAATCTCCTTTAATTGTATGCCTATCGCCCTCACTATTCCAATTAGAGTTTTCTTTGATATCATCAGCCATCATTGATAGTACTTGCATAAATAATGAATAAATAAATAGATCACATTACAAGTAAGCTACGCACTTGAGTCACTAGAAGTGGAGACTAATTATCGATGCAATGCACCCTCTTACCATAACATTAAATTGGAGTATTCTAAAAGACGCTTTATATGAATAAAGTTATTAATTATATTATTGAAGTATGTTGCTCACCTGGTTTATGTTGTCCTGTAGGATTTCTTTGACCTGTGGACATTAAAATTCTTTACGTAATTTATTTCCGTAGTTCTTCAATATACTAGACTACATACTTTCGAAACACCTCTTTACTAATTCAAGATTATTATCAAAGTTTGTAATTATTAAATTGTTATCTAGCTACCTACTACCCACCAAAACCCAAATTTAACGTTACATAGATTTATATGCTACAGGTATCAGATGAGCCAGAGACATGAACATTTAATTGCATTTACATAGGCAACTAGACAAAAGTTCCTACAACCAAAAAAAATGGTCGGTAGCATAATGCCTATGAGGATAGAATGGTATGATTGCACCTTTACATGATCTGCCCAGATTTAATGCTCAGTGCAGAGGGTTAGATAGCGATGTGATGTTATTATTACATTTATTTATTTTGTCATGATGATGGACTTTGTCTGGAGTCGTCACCTTAGCAGTCATATTGATATCGCAAAAACTTCTGATGGAACAGTCTTATAAAAAAATTTATATTACTAATCAGATCTTATATGCTAAGATTATTTTAGACAATTCAAAGGTTCTTCAAGATCTTATTTTGCAGATGAGGATAACCCAAAGTTTAAATATTTGGAAGAGTAAAAGTCCTGTAACAGAAATCAAGGCATGGGATAAAAAAATTTGAAGAATTTGATACATGGCGATTAGATTTAATTTGCTGTTCGTTGTTAACCATTAATGCTATCCTCAGAAGATGGCTCAACATTTTCCAATTCAACACGACAAGGAGGAAGCACTGTTGATTGCTTTTATTGACTCCGGCGGAAACGTATTTTTAGGAAATTTCATCTTGGCGCAGCTCGAGGGAGTTAATAAGTGACTGACCTATCTGGGAGGGATTAACATACCATACCTGCTACAATATTTATTATGCAAGTGGTCAACAAAATATGTCATGGTGAAAAGGTGTGGCTCATCCTCTCCTATTAGTTATTGCAAGCACTATTACAATTGCAACGATCTCTTCGATGGCCTAACCAAATAATTGCACTTGATATCAACGCTGCCATGACCTACCACTCAATATCAACGCCATCATAAATGCAGGTTTGAAAACAAAAGAAAAAGGGGACGCCAAGTTAACAACATAGGAGCAGGCCGGTGAAGAAAAAGAGAGAAAAGTCGGCACTAAGGAAGAATAGGAGAGAGGGCCTGTATTGAGAAAGAGCAAAGAGGGGACTAAGAGGAGATAGGTGAGTAGAAAAGACAATGAAGAAATAGGTTGTAGAGGAGCAATGCCATCTAGTAAGGAATAGATAAGAATAAAACAATACATAGTTTTGTATAAGGGATTAAAAGGCCACAGTTATAGAATGAAGCATAAGGAATACAGACGACCAAGTGAAGATTGCAGAGACACACAACAGAGGCGTGTGGAAATATAGCAAAGGAAAGAGAGTTGAAACAAACTATTTGTAATTGTCTGTAAATCTGTAATGTAGAATTTGTACTGTGAGTTTTGGAATCTGAAATGATTTTAATATGAACTTTTATTGTTAAGCAATTGCGAATTAGGGCAGGAAAAGCGTGCTCCCTGCATCTCGATTCTACTAGTTCCTTGACTCATTAATTTGTATGTGTTTTCCTTATACCATATCTATTAAATCTATTGCGGTAGATTATTCATTCTGGGTTCCATGGAATTTACATCTATATCTATATTTTATTATTATTATTATTACTATTGTTATATTTTGTTTAAGTATTGATACTTTCATTCACAGATACCTTTTTAAGTTCCATAGAAATTAAATCAACGAACACTCAAACGGAGATAAGAATCAACCCATCTGTAATATTTGTTATTGCTATAACTAATCATTGCTTTTACATTTGAATCACATATTCACTACAGGTAAGTTTGTCTTTTTTTTCTTTCTTTTTTTGGGTGTGATTATAGCCAGCATAGTTGTTTTACCTCCTAACCATTGCCTTCTCATATTAGGGAAATATACAAGACATAGATCAAAATAACTTGCAGTATGTGCATATACATAAATATCTTTAAATTGCAACATAATTGAATATCCCTCTTTGTGAGGTGTATTAACCTTTCTGATTCCCTTGTCTACAAGAGAAAAGATTCACACTTATATTCAAACAAATTTCTCCAAAAGAGCTTGAAATGCTCATCCATATTTAAGGAACTACCATTAAGTCTACATGGTATTTCATTCAAATGCCCAAATGAAAATAACACTTTGTTCAATACTCAAACTCATGAAGTATTTTACCTTCCTCATTACTACCTCACACAGCAATGGATGAACACAAACCAATGGACAAGGGCTTGCTCTCCACCCTACCATAATGGCGTCATGAAGCCTCGTGGGTTGTAGCCATACCCCAGGGCAATGAATTCTTTAAGCTCCATGAAAATAAATGGAGTCTTTCCTCAATTTTACAAGGGATTAAACTAACATAGCACCAATACATGCATCTAGGTTCTCTACCTTATATTCTCAACCATAAACTCATACATTACTTCACTTTCTTACAACTAATCTACAAGGGTACATGGAAATAGGAGGAACTTATCTCTTTTATGAAGGGACTGAACTCTTGTAACCATCCTTCCTCTCCAAGCCAAAACATATTGATCACTATCTTTCCAAAGGAGTGGACTCCTCTCTTCTCATTCTTTCCACCATCTCCACTCGAGTTCTCCAAGAGGAGAAGTGGGTAACACCCCACTTTTCCTTCCTCTCCAAGATATATAGGAGTTTCAACTTGCAACCTTTTGGATGGGGAGGTGAGAAGTGTACCTCCTTCCATTAATGAGGGTCTTTTCTTATTCAAAAGGGTAACATGCATTTGGACAACCCCTCAATCTTTTCACCCCCTCCATCAAAATTCGTGACCCTCTAATATGAGGACTCTTCAGGGGTCAAATCATGTCCAAGGTGGGGCATTATTGTGTGCCCACTTAACCCCTACCACTATGGTAAGTACCCTAGGGGGTTTATTTTTGCATCTCAACCAAGGAAATTGACCAACAACCCACTTCAAAAGCCCATTTAAGATTCCATCCGAGTTTCACACTTGGATAAAGGTTCCCAACCCTTAGACCCACTTACAAATTCACATAATCAATTATCCCTTTAATAACAACCCACATCACCTTAACTTACCAACATATTAACTTGACTCATTTCTAAGCCCCAGAAAGGAGGTCAAATTCATGATCACAAGGAGATGATTTTTGATCTACTCAATGGTTTTCCCTTCTCGTACTGACACTCTGCTTTCCTGCACATTACCAATGCAATCGTAAGAACAATCATATATCACATGAACTTGATAGCTAAAATAAGATTTAATTGCACCACAATTCCATTTACAACTTCAATTAATATTCCCAATTTATGAGTCCATAGCACCTTCACGACGGTGACAATGAAACAAATATCAAGGAGAAATACAAGAATAAGGTCACCCAATCACATTATTTATTGTTCACAGTACAACTTTCCATTTATTTATGGAAACATAAAACAAATTAGGTTAGCATTAATCATATGCAAGCGGTGGTCTTACAAATGTCAATTTTCAATTTTCACCCAATTTATAATCTAGATGTTTCTTGATGCCAATATTTATTATCTTGGGTATGTTCGGGATCATCATGGAAAAAATAGGCCCTTAAGTAGTAAAAAATTGAAAAATCAGAGTTAGGAAACTTGACGTAAAATTTGAATAAGTTATCTATATTATTTCAAAAATATGAAGAATAGAATATGTAAAATTAAATGTTGTTTCTAAACTACTAGGTTTGTTTCAAAAAAAAAATCTATTTGGTGAAAATTTGAAATTTCAAGTAGTACTTAAATTTCAAGGAAAAAATAAGTAGGTTTGTTTGACCACCCTAACCACAATAAAATAATAATATTTTTATAAGAGTAGTGGACTTATGTACTGATGTGATGCATATTTTTTTGTAACTTTTTTCCAAGTAAATAATTAATTATGAATTTTTCATTACAACTTTTAGAAAATATAAAAACTCATATGTCTGACCACTTTAACTTGGTAAAAACTTTATGAAATTCAATTTTTCTATTTTTAATACTATAGTATACAAAGCATATAATGTGATGCATGTTTTGGATTCAAAAAATGTGATACCATTTGAAAGCTATAGATGCTTTTCAATCATCCTATCAATCAGGACTTTAGTCGTAATTTGAATAGAAAATGAATAATAAGTACTTATTAAATTCAATGTAAGGCATAATTTATATTGGTGGAAAGTTGAGAATCTCCTTTAAAAACTCTTTTTCGTTTCATCAATTTTTGATAATAAAAAAAGTCATCAGCCACATACCCATCATATTGCCACTTTTTGGCCCATCATGATCCTATGCATACCCTCTTATGGAAGCTTAAATTCTTTAATAAGTAATACTGAAATAAATTTTAACGTGGATTTTATTCATAGAATGGAATTTCTAGGTAAATACTACATTATGGTCCAAAATGAAAGTGAGGTTCAAAATGTTCATGCTTCTCAATTATTTTGTTTCAATTTTTACTCAAAAATATCATTGGCTCTATATGTGTAGCCTACACTAGCTTAAAATTTTAGTGTAGTGTAGATACATAGATTTTTATTTTTTCTATAAATTTATTCCCTTAAATGGACCAAATTGTGAAGACACATATATAGTTTGAAATCAAACCTCTGAAAAAGGAAATAACTCCTTGAATCCATTAGTGTCCAAGAAGCATAAAGAAGCATAAGTTTCAAAACCTTCGAATGTGTATTCTTTCACATTCATTTCTAAACATTTAATATTTCACATGGAAGAATTTCCCATGCCTTTCCCATTTGAAAACCTTGTGATGCACATCACCTTGCACTATGTTGACACCTCAATGTGAATAATTTTTTTAATCATTTTTAACGTTAACAAACTATGATTACAAAAAAGTGATACTAATTTCTTTTATCAATTAAATTAAACTATTACAAGTTACTTTGTAAAGGAAATTAAAATTTAAAACTAATACTAATTATTCTTATAGAAGTAGATTAAATTTACATATTCAACTTGTGGACAATAGGAAAGACATCTCTCCATGACAAGGGGTGGAGAGACGGCAACTGTTTCCATGCAGTGGTGGTTAAAAGAAAACTAGGACTCTATTTGGCTAAGTCAGTAGCCCCATTGCTGAGGTGAAGTTTCATGTGTGGGAACTAGTGGTGGGATAGTATTCCCATGGCCACATGAAGGAAGGTGATTTCAAGTCCTCATTGTTTGGCGTGTCATGGGTTGGCGGCCCAGGACATCATGATATAATTGCCCATAGATCTAGGATTTTCTTGGCTATAGCCCTAATTGGCATCAGACGGTGGATAAATTTCTGGTCAAGGGATAGTTGGTCAGTGGGCAGAAAATCTAGTCGGGCATGTTGGTTAATGCATAGAGTAATAAATGCAAAGAAAAATTTCTTCTTTAAACCAACTAGTGAAGTTTTCATTTCATCCATCGTCTCCTTTGTTTTCTATCATATAGCTCTACTTAACAGTTATGGCAGAACACTTTAAATTTGTGGTGGAGGTTTCACCAGAGGCTTTGGTTAGTATTGGGCATGACATGGGCCAATTTAGCACAACTGTAAGGTGTGGTAAACAAATTTTAAACACATCACCGACTAGTAGTTGAAGCGGATTCTTCTAAGGATCGACCCTCATGTGGTGGTGGCAATAAAAATGGTTCTAGGTAAATATTTTTTGCAAAACTGAGTGCTTCAGGGTGAACACCAACATCGCTTCCCATTTTCTTGTGTCACTCCTAGATGTGAGAACTCCAAAGGGTGAATCAAAGGTTATCCTTTTCAAGCTATTCAAGAGTGAGATTCTGGGTGGCCTAGATGAGGTGCTCAAATCAGCATTGATGGGCCTAGGAGCATCACTAGCTCATGATTTTCCTTTGGTCAGGGTGGGAAGAGAAGTCATCCATGTATACCCTTTACTACTAGAGCTCAAGGGTATGGATTTGTTTTACCATCACTAGATAGCATCTTATAGGGTTAGCTTTCTAAAGAAGTTTCTCAAATTGGAGGTGGTAGACGAGTTGGATTAGATGATGGATTTCAATCAATTTCCTAAATTGAATGGCTTTTAGCTAGGTTTTACGTGTCAGGTGTGATGGTGTGCATAGTGGTATGTCTGGTGGGGTTTCAAAGCTTATGTTTGAAAATAGTTTAGTTGTTTTACATTCTCCTTTTGATTTCTTTTGGTGGCTACAAATGGTAAGTTGGTAGTCTATTTGGTAGCCTAGCTTTGCAATTTTTGTGGGTTATCAAGGATTGGACTGTAATCTGATCATTTTCCCTACATTTGCAAACAAATTGTACTCTTTTTTATAGTTAATATAATCCTTCTCTTACAAATAAAAAAATAAAATACATATTCAACTTAAAACTTAAAATAAATATTCTACTAAATTTGCATGTAAATTAAATATAATGAAAATAATCTAGATTTAAATTAAATTTAAGATTTTTAAAATTAAATTAAGAAATAAAATATAATATATTTAATTTATACTAATATTTCAAAAAGTAATTCAAGTAAAAAAATTACTAAGAAAAAAATTATATTTTAATATTTTGAAAATTTAATGTAAAAATAATTAAAAACCAACTCAAATTAAAGTTTATTACTTTTTATATATAATTATTAATTGAAATACTTTAACTAATTTAATTTATATCTATTTTTAAATAAAAATAATAATTATTTTAATCTCATAAAATCCTTAATATTTTGTGTATGTCATATTTATTTTATTATTTTATTAATCAATTTAAACATTCTACAAATATATATTCTATAGTTAATATATGATATTATATTTATGTATAGTTTTTAATTAAAAACAATAATTTAGAATGTATTAAAAGTTTTATATGAAAAAAAAAGCTATTAAGTTTTTTAAATAAAAATATAGATTTAAACAAATTTAAAACTTTAAGTAATAAAAAATATAAATAAATAAAAATGTTAAACAATGTCACCTAGCCATCAACAACTCTCATTGTGAAGACACATCCATAGTTTGAAAACAAACCTTATACAAAGGAAGTAACTCCTTGCAGCCATTAGTGTCCAAGCAACATAAAGAAGCACAAGTTTCAAAACTTTGACAATGGAATGTTAAATGTCTCACTTGGTATCACGCCAGTGAACCCCAAAGGAACTAATAACAACGTAACAATTTTTTTTTTTAAAAGAATATAATAAACATACTTAAGTATTTTAACATAACAATGTATTAAGTTACACGACTAATTCCAATGGGGTACACGAAGTGACATTACTATTCTAACCTATAACCAAGACAACAGATTAAACAATAGTTAAATAGTTACATAAATCTATTCATTCCCATTTCACCATTTAAAATACCTATTAACCAATGACCATATTCATAACATATGTACATATGACAACGAAAGATACTAAAAAGATATGAGGCATTTACATTACCACAATATAACACAACTTAACACAACTATAACCAATGATCGTTCCTGAATAAATACATGGCCTGAATATACATTACATCCAAATGATAGTAGAATACAACTGACTAAAATATATCTCAATAACCACATATACAATTTACAACAAGGTCATCCCAACACATGTGGGAGACAACACATCAATGAATACATTACATCTGAAGTATAACATACATCTGGTACAAGAATTACTGGATCATCAACATCTTCCACAACCCTGCAATAAAAGATATATCTGCAACAAAAAGGAAACCCAACGGGGTGCGAAGCACGTTCCACCCAACCACCCCGTGCTGGGAGTAGATAAGGAAGGGTCCCCGACCAAGCACGTCTAACAAAACAAAGACTAACTCCAAAAAGACAACTTAACATCAAAGACCACTTAGAAAACTCACAACAACAAATCCAAAAGGCACAACAACAAATCACTTCTGGACATAACAATAAAACACCTTTCCAAATTACAACTAGTCACACTCACAACATCAATGAAACTCAAGGCATAATAACAAAGACTTCTTCCAATAATAACCAAAGAGAAATCAATAAATCCCTTAACCACTACAGACACAATATCACTTAACAACTACAATCACAAAGTCACTCAACAACTACAAACACAATATCGCTTAACACTACAATCACAACATCACTTAACACGACAATCACAACATCACTTAACACGAGGTTACAATGCTTCCAGAGAACAAAGATCATGAACATCGCACAACAACTGATTAACTGTCGACATAGGAAGAGTGTCATGCATAAATTGCCATGAGTTGCCCTGGCTCAACCTTCCTAGGCTACCGGACCCCCATCCTGGGTTACCCTGGCTTGCCTCTACCAGCCGCTGGACCCTCACGCAAAACTATGCGTCCCATCTCATCTCGAGCCTTATCATTCACTTGCTTCACGAGAGAGACATTCTTTATCTTAGTGTGAAAGATCCCCATTAATTCTTTTAGATTATCACTTAGTTAAACTCTAGGTGAGTTACCCTGGTGCCCCTTTGTGTGCCGGACCCCCACAAAGAGCCACTCTCCTATCGACAACACACAAAGTACCATACTACAATAGATAACCAGATAACATAACCTCTCCAATCCAAGGAGAAAATAAAACAAAGAAACTCACTCCAAACACTGGAGGAAACCAAATATGAAAACACACTCCTTCCAAAGGAGGTACAAATCACATTACCCTCTCCTATTTCTCATGAGGCACAAATCCCTGTTCGTGGAAACTGAGTACAACATAATAGTACAACTCTACACCATTCCCAAGGTGATTCACAAATTGAACCTCTACACAAAACATCTCACTCTAGAGAACTTCTCTGGAAGACTTACATAGACCCTTAACCCCATTTGCCCGACATGGAGAATAAAAGAAACATGATAGAAAAGCATTCCATCTCTGGAAGCCCTTAACAAATAACTTAAACTCTTACGAAAGGTGAGGTAAACCTAGGGTTTTTCCATACGACCCAATTATACAATGAAGAGAGTACCACAACAGACTTAACGAATAACCTCAAGAAAACAATTACTTAAAACAACTCCATATAAAAATGTTTCCAATACTCAATAATTTCATCAAACAAATAAATCAACAATTTGAGAATATTCGATTCAAAACAAAACGCATCGTTTAATTCAAATTCGCACCATTACACTATAACATCATCTCTTTTAATTTTAACTATTCCATTTATTTATAATCACATAACTTATTTCCAATTTCCTCAATTAAACTATATCACTACATCTTGTAAAATTATCCTAATTCCATGCACACATATATATAAAATAAAAATACTACCAATAAAACATTTTATAAAAAAAATCATTTTAACAAACATATATTATAAAATTTATAAAATGTTATTCAAAAGAATATTATCTAAATTAATATATATATATATTGATTTACTGATTAAATAAAATTATATTATATAACAAACTCGAATTTATAAAAAAAATCAAAAGATAAAATTTATTTAATAAATCAAATTCGAATTAAATTAAGTTAAATTAAATTTACAAATTTTTAAATAAAAATACGAATTTTAAATTCCAATTTCTCAAATCATTTAATGTATATATTCATTTAATATATACCTATATATAAAACTATTTACAATAACCAAATTATTTAAATACACTGCTTATATACTATTAAATATTTTATTTATATATCTAATATTAAATATTATATATATATATTAATATGTATATATAATATAATATTCTATATATATAATATTAAATATTAAACATATCATATTAAATATGAAATATATTAAATACTAAATAGTAAAACTAAAAACAAATAAAAAAAATGAATTAATTTTTCTTTTTTTTTGAAAAGAACACACCGGCTGAATAGAAGCCAGCACCCACAATACATAGTACTGTGGGCCATGGGGGTAAGTAGCCCCCACTGGCTGCACCCAGCAGCCTCGGCTGCTATGCGCAGTCAGTGGTGACTGGGTACTGTAGCCACTACTTTGGGGCCCGTGGACGGTACGGCCGCGGCCGGCCGTCCACCCCCAATCACAAAAAAAATTATATTTTATTTTATTTTATATATAATTTAACTTAATTTTATTATTATTTTTTATTTATTTTATTTTAAATTTATTTACATTTACTTTAAAACCCATACTTTTGCCCAAACACCCAAGCATGGAAATCTAAACAAATAAATAAACGTATTTTAAAAATAATAATAATAATAATAATTTTGTTTTATATTATATATATATATATATATATATATATATATATTTTAACAACATACAAAACCCAAGAAGAATAATTTAACCATAATTTATTTTCTCTAGAAGTAAAGAATCCAGCATACTAAAAGCTCATAAACATGCATATAATTTTTCTACATACACAAAATTTACACAATGGACATATATATATTTTATAAACCTTTAAATACCAACAAAACTGTTTACCTTAGAGAATATATATTTAATAAAAAAGAATTATTTATTTTTATTTATTTTACTTTATTTTATTTTATATTAGACAATCTAAATCTGGTTATGCAAGTTTAACCCACAAAAACAAATGATTTTCTTTTCAAGACAATGGTTTCAAAACTAAATTTTATTGAATATTCAAAGGGTTTTACTATAGTTTTCAACGAACAATCTTCAACAGTCTATAGCAACTAATTTACAACTACAGAATCCTCTTTCAAAAACACATAATAATTAATTTTCAAATGAAAGGCACTTCAACGAGAGTTTGATTTCCAAAACAATAAACTAAAAGAAGTAATAATTTAGAAGAACCTGAAATCCTTCGTCTGATGAAGAATCCTTTCTGTAGCCTCCTCTCGATCTCCTCCTGCAACTTTCTTTTCCAATCTAACTTTTCTTCAGAACCGCAATAATTTTTCTAGAAAACACCAAAACCCAAAACTGTCTTTTTTTTTCTTTTCCAGATCCAAAACAACAGAGCCCAAAAAACTTCTGTGTGTGAATAAATCTCTCATAAAAATAATAAATCAAAAATAAAGGTTCAATAAAGCCCTTCCGCTTTCTTTTTCAAAAAGCCTCTTTTCTTATTGGTCCTTTTTACAGCTTTTAAAAGCATAACTTATCCTCAATTTTAATTAAAATAATTTATTTAATTCAGATATTATCTTCACATGAATTTCTAATTAAATATTAATAAAAAGATAATATCTAATTATTCTCAACAATATTAATTTTAATTATAATTATTTGCATTTTTAATTAAATTAAATCACTTTTAATTTATAATATATTTAATTTTAACATTTTTCTAACTCTCAATTAAATCAAATAACAATGCAACATTAATTAATTATTTTATGAAATACGATTAATTAATTAAACACTAACCAAGAATTAAATAAATACTCAACAGTCAAACTACATAAAGACAAAGACAAACTTCAGTCATAACACAACGACTCACAACAGACGACGGACTTGGGACGGGGACACTTCCAAACCTACTCCCTTTTTCAACATTTTTACCCATTGGGTTAATTTATTGCTCGCCCTTTCCTGCCGAAGCAGGTGGAATTGAGACTTATTCCTGCAATCCTGCATCCAAATAAACATCAAGTAGCACATGTATATATACATAATCAAACATCCTATCATGAGAAGGAATTGCAGTGTAGCAGGGCACTCGTGAACGAGTGATGCTACACTGTCCTCTCACCTAATCTATTCTAACAATTATAATATCAATAACGAGCTAACATTTCTAACCAAATTGATCATAAGATAACATGATATTTAACTACTGCATCATAACTAGAATTATTAAACCATTGCATTATAAAATAATGTGAATTCAAATAACATGATCACCATAGAATCATCACATCGACATATAAACATTAATGAACAACTATTTGAATAAACAATAATCCAATCAACACACAGAGTATCATAAATCATACTAATAATGTCACATGCAACAATTAACTAAACTACGCATCCGCACACACCAAGTCGGTGAATGAATCACCAACACAAATCAGTATCATGCTAACACACAAGAGAAACCAATAGTAGCAAATAGTATCAGAAATATGGGGGTATTACAAACTGCACAAATTCCAGTGCAGGACATGCACAAATTCTGTACAAGTCTTGACCTGACCTAGATTCCACGTGAGGTGTACCTTCCCCTTTTATTTTGTTTTAAAAACAAAAGTTTTCAAAAAGCTTTGAAAATATTAAAGCTTTAATTTTAATTTTTATTTTACAATTAAAAAAAATTGTGAATTTTTTTTGCAGAAAAAATATTTTTTAACAAAAGATTTTACCTCGAAATGCATGCAGGAGGCCGTATGACCCTTGCTAGGTAATTTTTTTTTCCCCGAGTTGACTTGCTCCAAAATTGATAAATTATATATGGAAATAAGGGTTTTTGGACTTTCTGAGTGCAATGGTGAGGTCAGTTTGGGCTCAAAACATTCCAAAAAGTTAAGCACCCCTGGATCTGACAAATAAACCCTTTCTTCAAACCCTAATAGATCTGACAAATGGAAGCCAAATTTGACAAAAAAAAGGTCAATCTTGACTATTCCAACAGCTTTGAATTCAATGGAGAGGTTTGATTTGACCTTGGATGCACTGAAAAACTACTTCAAGAAAAGATCTCACAAAAAAAGAATAAGTTTGTAGATCTGGAGCTCTGATACCATGTTAGCCAATGCATGATAACTCTAACACCCCACCTTAAGATGAACTTAGGGAGTAGCTAAAAACCATAAAAATAATAGAAGATGGGTCCCAACAAACAAGGCCAAATAAGGTACCCATGTACAAATAGAAGATCTCTATAATGTGGAGAAATAGACAAAACCTCATGGGAAAAACTCCACTCCAAGAAGAGATGAAAACCAAATGAAGGATTGGAGAAGCCTCCAAACAAGACAAGGTTTTCCCAAAAGATAGGAACAAAGAGAACACCATTGAAGCATGAAGAAGTTGCCAACACTGTCGACAGTTTTTGTAGCTTATTGTTAGAATAATAGCTAATAGTGGAGTGCTTGAGGTTGGATTATAATAAGCAATCATTCTTAAAAAATTTGTATAATACCAATGTTATTTATAATAGCTAAATAATGAGTGCTTGAGGTTGGATTATAATGAGGGAGGAGCTATAATACCAATGTGCATAATACGAGTATTGTTATTTTAACAAGGGGAACACCTTATAGCTAATAGGTTATTTATCTATTATAGTACAGTGTTCATTATCCCATAGTTAGATCCCATTATGTGGGAGAATAGTTGTACTTAGGGAGTGCAACTAGGCCAAATGAGGTACTCTGATACCATGTTAGAATTGTGAAACAAGCACAATTTACCACGAGCCATAGGATCAAACAACAACAAAAAAAACCATATTATAGTTGAGTGCTTGAGGTTGCATTATAATGAGGGAGGAGCTCTAATACCAATGTGCATAATATTAGTATTGTTATTTTAATAGAGGGAACACCTCATAGCTAATAGGTTATTTAGCTATTATAGTATAGTGTTCATTATCCCATAGTTAGATCCCATTATGAGGGAGAATAGTTTTACTTAGGGAGTGCAACTAGGCCAGATGAGGTACTGTAATACCATGTTAGAATTGTGAAACAAGCACAAAACCACGAGACACAAGATCAAACAAAAAAAAAGACACCTTCCACGCAAGATATCTAAAAACAATTGTAGACACATAAAATATACTAATTGATCTCGTGCACCTGATCCTGATTTACTAACACTAGTTCATCTTAAATCACTTTGTTACTAATCATTTAATTGAATAATCTTTACTTGATTAAATTCATCATATTTAATCTTTTAATTAAATAAATCAATTTTATCTATTTAAATCATTATCTCCTATTAATTAAATAAAGTATTTCATTTAATTAATCATTTTCTCCTCTTTTAATTAAATAATTCATTTTATTTAGTTAATTTCTAAAGTCATCTCCTTTAAATTAAATAAACTAGCCTTTATTTGATTTAAGTCTAACACCATCCCCTTTTAATTAAATAAATCCAACTTTATTTAATTAATTCTAAATCCATTATTCCTCTCATCTTAATTTATTTAAATCCAAAAATCTAAGTCAAAATGTCAAATTAGCTAAACCTTCATCTAAATTAATCAAAGATCATGATTAATCCTAACTCTAATCCCTCAAATCCTCTAGATTTTGCAACTTGCACAAGTAAATCAATTTAATTGATTTATAAATTCCTCTATTTCATTCAAAAAGGGTATCAAGTTGGAATATTCTTCAAATTTGAAAATTTCCTCCCAAAAGGACTTGTCCATCCAACAAGGCATTAAAGGCCTCTTACATGTCCTTTTTCTTTAGCCAAGTGGCATTTAAGTCTTCTTTCATCTCACTTCTCCAATTTCAAATATCTGGACACCTAATGGCATTTATGTGCACATTCATCAAAATGTGCTCCACCTTTATCCAATAACATATTGACAAGTGGCATTTTGCCATTGGTTGATGTTTTATCCCGCATTCATCTTTTTTTCTCATTCTTCCATCATTCTCTTCTATAAATAGAAGGCTCTTTTACTAATTTGGGATCCACAATCTTAGGCATTTGATCCACAACTTGAGGAAAAGTCATTATCCACATATTTTGAGCAAATTCATCCAAGTTCATCAAGGTTTTCATAGTTCTTCATCCACCATAGCTAGGTTATGGAAAATTTTCATCGAGGAGTATCAATCTTCATCCATTGATCATCAAGCTTGCAAGGAATGGGGAAAGGACCATTTTACACTTCAAAATGGTACCAATGAGCAAGATTAGCTAGTTTTTATTCATGTTCTTCATTTATTTCTTGCTCTTGATATCTCAAATGAATTTCATGGGGAATGTTGTTTCTAACTTGCATATGGGACTAATGTTGCATTTTTTCTTCATGTTTGTGCAAGTCTAGGATCACCATTCACATTTTGGCACTAGAAGGAGGGAAAATTTGAAGAATCTAACACTTTTTTTTGAGAAATTTTGTTGTTTTCTTGAAGTTTTTGTGTCTACAGGAAACAACACCGTTGACAGAGAAACTACATCACTATCAATCCAACGACGCCATATAGCGATGCTGACAAACTCCAAACCCCAACACTGAGTTCTTCCCGCCATAGTATTTGAATTCCAAACAACGATGCTTGAGTCATTGCCCTGTCGACCAGTCATCCAAACTCCAAACTTCGTCACTGGTCAAAACAATGACGCATATGCGGTCACTGGTTTCTCCACATTCTAATGCTATCAGTCACAACGTCACCATACAATGATGCTAACTCCGTCAAACTGTGACACATATGTGGATTGCATCGTTGGGTTTGAATAAAAGTCAACTTTTAGGTTATTTGTTGTCTCTGGTTTTTTGTGAACTAATCAGTTTTGTAGGTTGAAGTCACGGTCAAGAAAGAAGGAGAAATAAAGGAGGATTTTTCTTTATGACATCTTCTTTTTATTGTATCAAGTGTTTTTAAACACTTTGGAAGAAATTATAATTCCATTATAAGGATTTGCTATCTTTTAAGCTTTAGGACTCGATAGATTTCATTTGGACTTAAAAAGAACCAAACAAAGGGGTTAAAAAGAATCTTAGGAACTTACTACATTTTGTTTTGGGCTTAACAATTGAACAAACAAATCTCACACTTCAAAGTTAGTGCTTAAAAAGAACTCATTTTATTTCTTTGAAGGTTAAAATGAACATGTGCCTTTTATGTTTTGTAACCCCTTATCCAAAGAAATATCATTTAAAATACATATGTGCTACTCTCACACCTCACGAAAATCTTGAGAATCAAAAGTATTTTTGTGATATTAATTTGTATAAGTGATTACCTCCACACTTCAATTTGGATTCTTAAAATTGAACAAAATCTTGCTAGTGTGAATGGAGTATATTGTGTGTGTTCTCTCTTTGTTTCTCAACAAAGATTGATCAAACTACAGATGTGCTTGCTTGCTATTGTTTATCCTTAGAGGGCCTACCTAGTGGGAAAAAGTAATCACCCCAAGGAACGACCAACTGGGAACACGCTAAAGCCAAGCGACTTCCACCTGGTATATAAGTGTGGGTACTTGAGGAAAGTTCAAGTATCATGAGGATTGTTCCGAAAAGAAGGACAACAATGGTCTCTTGTCATATGGATGATACCCTATGAATGGAATGCCTATACTATAACATTTTGTTTAGAAGTCAAAATCCTTATCTATTTGTTGGTGCAAGAACAGTCATTTTGAAGCTGCCCCACATTCTTGTGATTCTTGGTAGAGATGAGAAGTATGCAATGGGAGTTTCATGGGTACTAAAGCTTGGTTGAGTTGTAGAAGTGAGTGTCATGGAGGGGAGCCAATGTGGTCAAGCATTTAATCATCTGCCAAGAATAAGCGCAACTAGATTTATCCAAGTGGGGATTCAACAAATATTGTCTCTTAACTATCCATAGGGTTGTTCATTTTATTGGAATAAAAAAAACATTGTTTGGATCCAAAATATTGAAAACAAACATTCAACAAGGGCATCAAATTTCAAACCCTTTAGTAGAAGAAAATACCTTTGAAAGATTCCAAGTGCTACTGGTTGTCCCTTGGGATTTCATCCTTAGAGGACTCTAAGTATTTGGGCCCATTTCTCAATTTACTCTCTAAGTCAACATTAGGAAATTATTGCCTTGATTTTCTTGATTTCCACATAATGGACCTTATGGGATGAGAAGAAATTGAGACATAGACATTCAGTTTGAAAACTATACAAGAAGTGTGCACGTGGTAAAAATCAATTCATTAATTAAGATGAAATCAATTGAATCCCACACGTGTGCTTTTTTATCTTTTTTTATATGGTATTTTGAACAAAAACTAATCTTTTGGTTTGAAGTACTCTTAGGGAAAAGCATGTTCTTCAAAACCTTGGTCTTGTAAACAAGTCCCTCTTAGGTTCATTTAGGATCAAAACAACCAATCACTTTCATCCATCTCAAACATCAATCAAATCCCATCTCACAAACAATTTTTGAACCATTGGAAAAATCATTCATACTGGACTTTTGGTAAAATCCTTCAAATCAACGTCAAAATATCCTTGTTTGGCTAGGTGTGTGTGGATGAATCCTTCCTCATACATCTAGTTAAGTTATCATCCTTGTGGACAAGTTTATTCCAAGATAACATCCAATATCTTTGGGTTTATAAGTCCATTATCCAAATCAAATCAAACCAATCCAATCAAAAATCCTAGAGTCTAGCATTGATCCAAAGTTCCTAAAAGTTCAACACCCATAATATTCACACCTTTCATCCTTCATCTCATCATTGGTCCTAAATCCATTAGAGTTCAACAAGGTCAAAACACAAGAAGAACATGGACTATAAACTTGATTCATACATCATGAGTAATCCAAATCAACCAAACTATCAAAGCCTTACAATGTTGATTGATTATCAAAACTCACATTTATGCAATCCATAAATGGCATCATTATCTCCTACAAACCTCAATGGTACAACAAATGTGAGTATGCCCAATCTAAATTTTGGAATGCCTTTCCCTATGGTAGATTTAAATAAAATTCCAAATGTACAAATCTATCAATCAAACAATCAATGCATGAGTCTTCAACAAAACAACATTATCCCACTAAATCCATACATGCCAAATGTGAATATACCAAGTACAAGTTTACCAAACATGAACACTTCAAATCTACACTTGGTAAACTTTGGGATAGATATGTTTGCGAATCATACCAATGTTGTTCAAATTCCAAACAATATGTTAACGACTCCATGTATTGATCTAGGTCAAGGTAACACCATGCAAAATCAAAGTTACCTAAATCAAGGCAATGTGATTCCCAACCACAACAATGTTTAATTTCAACCTATCATGCCAAATCTAAACATCAAATCCCACATCAGAACTTTTTCCAAAGTCAATTTGTTTATGATCCCATACAAACACCACAAGTATACATTCCAAATCTGCTTGCACAAAAACTAAATCAACTATATCAAGGGTGTCAAGATCAAATTGCTTCACTTGCCAAAATAATTGACTCATTGCGCCAAGAGACATCTCTAGCCCAAAATCAATACACTCTTCCATTGGTTAAACCATGTCATCAAAGAATTGAGTTGTGTCCACAACCACATCAAGAATAATATCTCCAATGTCAAGAGGTTGGATATCAAGATCAACAACATCAACAACAAACCCAACCTCCACATCTCAAATATCAATCACCACAAGGTCAATTCAAAGTAAAAATCTCACAAGGTAACAAATGAAAATACACACCACTTGGGGAACCAATCAAATCAGTCATGCAACATTTGGTACAAGAAAATCTCATCAAAATCCCCATTTATGAAAATTATCAAGATCCTCAAGTTAAACTACCAGGGTATAATGAGAAGCACCTTTGTGATTTTCACAGAATAAAGGGACACACAACATCAAATTGTTTTTGACTCAAAAATATCATCCAAGACCTTATTGATCAAAAAATAATAACTATTGAGGACAATGATCAGGATTCAACCACTAGTGATAGCATTGACTATCTCTCCACCACAATTGTTGAAATAAATGATCAAGATCTATCCATTAATGAGCATCTTGAAGATGTTTCTATCTCATCTGAATATCAACTCAGCATACATCAAGAGTCACTTTTTTATCATGATAAATACCCCTCGACAATATCCAACAATGATCTATTCAAAGGAGTGTTAACATTATTTGATCCTATAATCAGTGATCCTCATGTTGAAAATGTCTCTACATTGCCTAATGAGTTAGAGGATGTATCTCAAGAATTTATTCCAAATAATTATCAAAATCTTTCACCAAAGTCTAGCAATGGTCCTTTCCAAGACATATTGACATCCTTTGACCTCATGGTTGTAGATATTGGAGGAATCTTCAACTCAACACTTGATCCAAATTCACCCAAAGATCAAGAGGATATTGAGCCATTTCCCATTCCTAATGAATATATCCAAGAACCCTTTATAAGCAATCCATCCTTTCAAATTGACCCATGTCAAGAACTTGATCCAAAGCATGTCGAAAGCAATTCTGAAATCATTCAGATCAAGAATTCATATCTCCAAGATACTACAATGATCTAATGGACACTCTCCTATCTATACAAGATGTCACAAATGATTATCATATCCATATAGCACATATTCCTCCATCTAACCATGAGATGCTTACTCCTAATGGACATGTAGATGATCTTCATTCAAAACAAGATTATCATACTCTTGATATCATTACCAAGGAACAAGAGTCTCCTACTCTTAAAATTTGTACACATGATCAAGATATAGAAAAATCTAGATACATATAGAAATGGGTCATGAAGAAGGCTTCTATAGAAGTTGTGCATCAGAAACATCCTATGAAGTCATATCAAAAATGAATCATGAGGGAGACTTTTACGTGGATAGTAAATCATCAACACCTCTTCAAGAAGCATTAAAATATGATATTTCACAAAATCAAGCCAAAGATATGAATCAGGAAGTTATCCCACTTAAGGAGGATCCTATCACTTATAAACTTGGATCACTTACCTTTTATAGGGAAAGCTATCTTATCAATGAAGAATCTATCTCCTTTGAAGATCCACAACAGAGAAAAGGAGTATCACCTTGTTTCCAAGGTAAATCATATCCTATTGCAAATAAATGGTTTCAACGGATGAATTATCAAGGAAGAGGATTAGGCCTACATGAACAAAGTATCCTAGAAATAGTGTAGATTATTGGAAATCCTAAGCATCAAGGTCTTGGTTATTCAGTATTGGGGGGAACTTTATCTAGTGCAAGCATCAACATAGGGAGCATGAAGAATCCTTATGATGAAACCGATGCCAATACTACAACCAACCACGTCATGAATCTTCATCCACCCACCACCCCATCCATAAATTGGGACCAACATCAAAAGAAGGATGTCAATCAAAGAAAGAACATCATCAAAGGAAAATAAATTGAGAAGCATAATGGACAAATCAAATACACATGGATACCAATGAATATAAAGAAATATTATCCCTATCAAACTCCATTAGTCAAAAAAACTATGGGGAAAAGTAAAAAAGGGAAAATTATCCATCAAAGATGTCCACAAAGGAAAAAGTAGGCTTCTCAAGTAACACACAAAGTATATCAAGCAGTTGGTCCTAATTCCATGCACACTTTCATAGCCACCCATTATTGCTCATCTTCCCAATTCTGGAGAGTCAAAGGTTCCAAACTATCATCCAATCCATCTCCTATTCCTAATCACACTCCACTATCCACTCCTCCATACATGATATCCAATTCTCATATTTACCATGTATTGGCAACAACCATTCATCATAAGGATTCAGAAGGCACTCTATCATGATGTGCGCACAAAGACAAAGTTAACTCTAGTATTAACAAAGCAGATCAAGAATCTCAAAAGTTGCATTCAAGTGCATGTATCTTGGCAAAGAAGCTTCTTCAAGTAGGATATTGATGGTACATTATGACAGAAGCATCTATATCAACACCACTAGGTGATTCAACATGAGCTTAAAAATATTTCATAGAAAAATACAAAAAAATAAAAAAATATGAAAATCCAAAAAAAAACAAAAAAGGATTGAAAACAGTAAAGAAACAAATCATCCTCCAGTAAAAACCACTATGGTGGCACTTTGGTTAGGTACCATGATGAAAACTTGGAAAACAGGCGTTATGTGTAGAATCAAGTATCTGCATGTGCTAATTCAAGTGAAAGCATATCATCCCATCCATAATAAGGCCATCATTCCATCCATCTCATCCATAATAAATCCATTCATCCATGAACCATTTAGCCAATCCATTTTCATCTATCTACATCCATAGTCCAAATTATCTTGATCTTGGTAAAATTTTGGTGTACACTTTACACTTGCTTATGGTAAACACCTTGACATGGGTCATTTTCATTAGTAGATCCTACCCAACATTATCTGAGCCATGAAGCATTATCCAATGAAGCATTCCTCTGTTCGAACACCTTATCTTGTCACAAGATAATCCTTGGCATCCTTCATGTGCTTACCATATCCCTCCATCCATACATCCATCCAAGCATCCACCCATGGCATTACATACATTGTTAGACACTAGGGGAAAATATTTACATCTTGCTTTAGGAATAATTCTTGATCTATATCTTCCAACTTATGTGATAATCTAAACATTGAAAAATGTGAAGTCAAAAATTGGTCAAAAAAATTTGTGATCCAAAATCCAAATCACTAGCCCATCACATATTTTGATGAGAAGATGTTCCTTATCAAGATTTATCTTTCATCGAACATCAATCCAAACAATCAATATTAGTTGCATCTAATTGATACTTCGATGTCGTATCAAATCATCCAAAACCAACTTTTGTTCCAAAACCAACTTTTGTTCCAAATCAAGCTTCAAAATCTTGATCAGTCAAATCCAATCAATCCATCATCTCCGGATATCCTTCCCAATCCTTGTGTTGCTTAACACTATCCTTGCATTTTTGTGTATCCTTGATAATGTTATCATCATCAATCCCTCATCATCCTAGGATATCCATCCCAATCCTCATGTTTCTTAACACTATCCTTGCATTGTTGTGTATCCTCAACAATGTTATCATCATCAATCCATCAATCTGATCAATCAACCCTAGCTTGGTTTTCAACAAAATCCCAAATAGAGCATTGATATCATCACATGTATGTCCATATCCAAAATATCAAAATCGGGCGCAAAATCCAAAAACATTCAAAAAACCAAGAAAATCCAAAATCATATCAAAATCCAAAAACATTCATAAAAGCATAAAATGTCAAAAACATGCTATTTGAACTACGTCATCTCTAAGCTTAAACATAGGAAAGGCTAATATTTGATCAGTCCCCGAGACACAAAATCCAAAAACATTCATAAAATATCATGAAACCCAAAGAAACATTTAAAAATTTTGAAAATCAAAATTGTTGCGAAATCTTGAAAATAAAAAAAAACCTCAAAACGATTTTAAAACTCCAAAGCATTCAAAAAACCTAAAAAAAATCATCCATCTCATCTTCCTTTCACCCGCAATAACATCCGCTCATAATAAATGATCGTCACCTTCAACCTTTGGTGAAATAGTCAGAAACAAGTCTAGCAGGCTAAAAGTAAAAACTTAAGCATCAAGGTCTCAAGTCTAGGTCAGTAGGTAAACAAGTTGGTCAACTCTTGGCCTAACATCCAATCAATCCCAAAATCATCTAATAACATCATGTCCTAGGATGCATCCTTCCTACAATGGACATCAACATCAGGAATCACCATAGTTTAGTCTTGGCTAGCGGTATGAAGAACATTAGCTTGTTTGTTTACTTGGTCTTTGTATTTTGACTTATCTTATTGCACTCATTCCAATGACCTCTCAATGATGTCCAAACAAAGGGATTTAGAGAGAAAGGAATGGGGAAATGATCATTATATTTTTATCTGTTATGCTTGTTGGATATTCTTGTAATATAACCTTGGTCATACCTTCTTTGTTTGGTCTGTAGGGAGGTTGTTTTAGGTGTCTTGTTGACCACATAGGAAGGCTCACCTTTCTATGTTTTGGTTTGAGATGTTTGAAATATCTGAACTACATTCTAAATAGGGTTTCGTATGCCAGGTGTGAACAAGAATACTCCTATCTGAATGTCGAGTCAAAGTCCATCACACTAGGTGCAAAGCCATCCTGGTTCTTTATAACTTGATGCATCATGCCTACATGTGTTATCAAACATAAGGTAAGTAAGCCCTTTTAAAATCCCAATTCCTGATAAGTAATACATCATCATCATTCATCGTTATCTCTAATAAAG
>VDFB02028235.1:0-11588 GCA_007258455.2 Sequoia sempervirens
GTTGCATTTCATTTAGATCATTGTACATATCTACATAATGGATTTGCATAAGAGTTGAAAGACTGAACAAAAACATCGAGACTGTCATGTCTCTTTGGACTATTTGTGGAGGACATTTAGACATTTGTTTCATTATCATCTTTTATCATCATCATTATCATTTGATTAAATTATCATTATCATTTCATCATCATTTCATTTCATTACATTATCATTATCATTTCATCATCATTTCGTCCTCATTTTCATTTATCATTTATCATTTATCATTATCATTTCATCATCATTCCATCATCATTTCAATTATCATTTCATTATCATTATCATTTTTCATTTCAATCTCATTTCATCTCATCATTATCATCTCATTATCATTATCATTTTATCTCATTATCATTATCATTATTATCATTATCATCATTACATTTTTATTTATCATTTCATATCATTTTCATTTATCATTATCATTTTATCTCATTATCATTATCATTATGTATCATTATCATCATTTCATTTTCATTTATCATTTCATATCATCGCATTTATCATTGCACTTTCATTTTCATTATTATCATTTCATTTTATCATTTATCATTTTATCTCAATTCATTATTTTATCATATCATTTTATCATTATCATTTCATTTCATTTTATCATTTATCATTATCTCATTACATTTATCATCATCTCATTTCATATCATTTTCATAACATTTCATCATCTTTATCATTTCATCTCATTATCATTATTATTTTACCATCACGCCATTACATTTCATTACATCATACATTTCATCATTGCACTCATCTCTCATTTTCATATCATTTATCTATCATTTATTTTCCTAAGTCATATACATACTACAAATTCATGATGCATCTCATAAACATAAACATCCATTTTTCATCATATCATCATTATTCATTGCATTTGAAAAATCTAAAATCCAAAATTCCATACACACATTCCATTTCCACATCATTTTTCATAAACATATTATGTATCCCATTACAGACATTCATTTCCACCTGCATGACATCATTAGTATGCATCATAAATGATCATGATAGGAATCATCCTGCATCACATGGTTAGTGATAAAATCATTAAAATGCATATCCAAATCCATATTGTAACATATACAAACAAATGCATGTCCATATCATCATCACATAAAATACACACATCATCAAAAACTATCACCATTGCATACCATCGCTCATCAAACATACATACAAATGTCCAATGTCCAATGAAACTGAACAATATAGAGAGATATAGGATATATGATAAAAATTAATATACATGCTCCAACAAAATGATATACATCAATAATCCTACATCAATAACTCAAGGCTAGCTAGTGGACCCTCCTAATGGAGCTGGTCTAGAGGATGATGGCCTTCCATTGCCCCCTACATCAGGATCCTATCGTGGCCTTGTAACCCCTCTGTTGTGTGTCATCATCTGTACTCTACTCCTGGTCCTACTGTGGGATTGAGGGTAAGGATCTTTACGGTTGGGTGGACACAACTCCTCATACCTCACCCGATAATACTCTACCTCCTTGGAAATCTCAAACCCCTCTACAATGGCCTCTTGTAAAGATGCACTCTCGACATTTCCCATGAGTCTCTATACCACACCCTCTGCCTCCACTACCCTTTATCTAAAAGAATCCCTCTCTAGTATCAACTAGGCCACCTATGGGTCTGGGGTAGAAGGAGGTACCTGTATCTATACCTATGCATGTACCTATGCCTATGCCTATGGTTGTGCAAGTTGTGTCTCTAACTGTACTAGAAAAATCTGAACCTAAGTCAACTGCTCTGCAACTACACCTGATGCCCCTGAAGTGTTTGTACCTAGCCTTGTAGCGTATCTATATGTGCCTGTTATGCTAAAGAGGTGACCCTGATCACCATCTATCATTTGGTATCACTTCTTAGCCTCTGCATGTCCTAAGCACTACCTGAGGTATCAATCCTCTACCTCACTAGCCTCTGCTCCTCCCCTCCACCATCATCTGAGCTCTCCTCCCCATCTCCAATCTCCTCCTCATCTAAACTCTCCTCCTCCTCTCTTCTGCAAACTTCCTGCTCCCCACCTGCCACATCCTCCTATCTCATAACCCCTGGCTGTGATGCCACCAAAATGGGTGCCGACTCATCTCAACATGTGCATTGTGGAAATGGGTGTGTGTGATAGTAAATAGAATACTCCTAAGACATGCTTCCATCAACAACATCGGGCTTGCCATCCCATACCTTAGGCGGTAAAGTTGTATACTTTGTATACACAACTTGATAAGAAATGCATGGCCCCCATCCTAGCTCATCCTTGCACCATCCATAGTGTTCAATGCCCTACATAATCCCCTGTGTGAATCTGAATTATCTCTATACTCGCAAGGCCAAAACCTCTCTATGATGAATGGAGTATGACCTATCAAAAATAGGGTATACATACAAAATGACATCTCCAACTGATGTGTACCCCAGGCCTCACAATCTATGTATGGTCTCCTTATCACTGAATGCATATCATCCATGGTTTATGTCCAGTACTCCAACTTGCCCATCTTGGGATGGACAAGTGAAATGGAATAGGCATATACATATGGCCTACCTAGTGGCCTAACTCTCAGACATAGTGGTCTCATCACAACAATATGCTCCCATGCCCAGATCTGGAGCAGGGTAACACCACAATACAAACTAGATGATCCTCTATATACAACCTAGTGTAAGTCATTATATAAATGATCTAACATACATCTCCCCCAGGCACACCTCCATGGCTAAACCATCATATGCTCGATGATCGTCCCCCACCCAATTTATAGTCCCTTTGACTGGTTATCCAGACAAAGGAAGCGCCCAATGAATGCACCTAACACTACAGGTAAGGCTTGATATCCCCTAAAGTCTACCCATGGCACCCAATACCCTGCTATATGCACATCACCATACACTCTTCTGAGTGCCTCTATACCACCTAACTCCTTGTAGTCATAGAACACAAGGGCACCTACCACTAGGATCCCTAAAATCTTGTATACATCCTCTGGGGTCACTGTCATCTCACATGTTGGCAAATGAAAAGTATTGTGCTAAGAATGCCATCTCTCAGCTAGCGTAGTCAACAGTCCCCTGTTGACCCGAATAAGAGGCATGGACAACAATGGTCCCAACCCACATCCAACTATCAACTAAATATCTGCAGGTGTGAGATCTCAGATCCGATCCCAACCTACAAGGAAGCACTCTCTAATCTAGAGGTTTTTGAAAACCTCATATTTTTGGTCATCACAAGGAAAATCAATCAGACTCATATCATCGACTCATGTCAAAGAAATCTATCTACTTCATATCATACATATCTACTAACCCATATCAATCAAATTCATATCAAATGACACATATCAGACTCCTATCAAGTGCATCATATCAGTGAAACATATCAAAATTCTCTATCGAAGTGATTCATATCATGAAAGCAATGCAAAATTTATCTATCTGGATATCCAATCAATCTACTTTATCATCATTTACTATTTTTTTTTCATTTTCATAAATGCAAATTTATCAACAATCAAATCATCATCCTATTTGTACTTTAGTCACAAATGCAAATATTATTTTAATCACATCATCTACTATTTGTTTTCTATCGTAGAAAGAAAATTTATTAGAAGTCATCAATCATCTACCCTTTGTTTTCTAAAAGTAAAGTTATTAGTAAATCACAATACAATCAATCATTCTACTTTTTGGAAACAAAGTTATCAGCTATCTACTCTTTGGTTTCTACTTTGGGAAACAAAGTTATGAATTCATCATTTATCAGCTTTGCTATCATTTCTATCCATATCAACATGATGACAAAGACAATTTATCCATCTATTGACCAAAGAAGCAATAATACATCATCATTTTCATCATCCAACATTTTGTCTAAATTTTCCTATATGTACTACTTTGTGGCCTAAAAGTGCTAAAACCCTAAATGCGCTGAAGTTTCCCCCATATGCTCTAAAATCCCAAATGTTCCATTTTGTGCCTTGAAAGCGTTGACCCAAATCCTATATGTGTTATTTCCCTATATGCGCTAAATGCCTAATCGAATGTGCCATTTCATCTACTAGATGTGCTAAATCCCTAAAGGTGCTTATCTGTTTCTCAAATGCGTTAATGTACGAAAGTCACTACATGCATCCTAAAAGCGTTATTTCACCTATCGCATGCACTAATCTGCCTAAACCCTCAAAGTGCTAAATTATTTCCTATATGCACTAAAAGAAACATTGTAAAAGTTATTTTATTTCCTAAATGCGCTAAAACGGACTATGACAATCTAAATTCACGTCAAAATACATCAAAACTTGACTAAAAATGAAAATTTTCAAAGCAAAAAAGATCGAATCAACTCAGCGGTGGTCCATACATAGTTGGTATCTGGTATTGTTTAGCCTACTTGAATGTATGCCTATGATAAGGAATCTCCATCTCACCAAGTCACTGTCAGAGCACAGTATCAGTAAGTCAAAAGGTGAAAATGACTTGCATTTTCTTACCCTTTTACCTTTTAAAGGGTCAAATAAGGTGGGTTTTTGGTGGTATTTTGTTATTTTCAATCTGGGGCATGTTTAATCAATTATCAGGAGCTAAATCATTGCATCCCTCTCACCATCTGAGTTTTCATCACCACTCAACATTTTTCTCATCATCAATGATTTACCTTCTGAGGGGGCATCATCAATATTAGCCACATTTCTCAATTAGAAACATATTAGGTTCATATTAGGGGCATATTAGTTAAAAATATATATATTTTTTTATTTTTTCCGATCAGGGGTAAAGTCAAACACAACAAATTTTAAAAGTAGGAATATTTTTCTTTGAAACAATGCATTTCACACATCACTCCAAATAGGGGAAAAATGTATATGCATAAAATTGGTCATGTCTAATTAATCTTGGCACTTAATTAAATATTTATTATTTAATTAATCTATCTAAACATCCTCTACATATGATTAAATTTAATTATATTGTTCATTCACTTTATTCTTCCACTTTATTTAATTATTTCACATTCATATGTCTACTTGATTAATTAAATAAATACTCTTTATTTATTTTAATTAATTGTCACCTTTTGAATTTAATTAAATTTAAATATTTCATTTCTCCTATTCAAAATCTTTCTTCTAGTTAATTAAATACTTTATTTAATTAATTTCATCTGCATGTTATTTCTAAAAATTTAATTAAATATCTTTATTTAATTAAATAACCTTCATATCTTTTCAAATCATAATTAAATATTTTATTTAATTACGAAATCTTCTATTTTCTTCAAATCTTAATTAAATATTTTATTTAATTAAGAAATTCTTCCATGTCACCAATAAATGAATAATGAATTTGATAAATTCATTATTTATCTTAAAAATATTTCCAAAATTTCACAAAAAGATGATTTTTACAATTCATCTTTATCATCTCATCTTATCTCTTCCACAAAAAGGAATAAATCTTGCTTTCTAGTTTTCTTCTATTTTTCTCTCCAGTCTTATCCATCTTTGACCATTCGATCTACTAGGAATTTTCATAGCTATTGATCACATTAGCCAATCAGAATCTTTCAAAAAATCTATAAATACCCCTGTAAATCCAAGAATTGGTTACCTATAGATATACACGCATTATAGCTTAATTTCCTTCTAGAATTCTAGCATTCTAGCATTTTCATTATCAACTTTAGTATTTATAACATTTTGTAATCTTATGTTCTATCAATCATGCATGTTAATCATATCATAGCATAGAATAAAATCATCCTTCAAATCTCATTCTCTAGGAAGACTATTTGTTGAGCCTAGCATAAGAATATGAGAGCACGCTGGAATCGTAAAAACACTAGAGATAGAGGACAATGGAACGTCTTCGAAGCATAAACAGAGTTTTCTTTTCCTTTACCTTATTTTGTGCTTTGATTTAAAGTTTCATTGGTGTGTTTGATTTATTTTGAATTTACATTATTACACACATAAAAAAATTGATCACACAGGCCTTCTTTCGGTAGCAAATAATGCCTCCACTTCTTGAGTGTTTGGACAATCACATATAAGAACTCTCGATCATACACTGAATATTTTATTTTTGCTTCATTCAAGTTCTCACTGAAGTATGCTATTGGTCTTCCTTATTGACTAAGAACTCCTCCAATTGTTATTCCACTTGCATCACAATCCACTTGGAGAATCTTTCCAAAGTTTGGTAACACCAACACTAGTTGTTCTTTCACCTTTCTTTCCAACATCTGAAAACTCTTCTCTGCTACAATTGTCCATTGGAACTCTTTTCTTGTTCCCTTCATTGTCTTTGTGATGGGAGCACATATCCCATTGAAATTTCTTATGAAATTCCTATAGAAGTTCATAAACCAATGAAAAATATAGTCTTAAAAAGTACTCATTGGTGATGGCCACTCAACAATAGCCTTAACCTTTTCAGGATCCATTTTTAATCCTTCCTCAAAAAATAAAAATCCCAAGTACACTAACTCCTCCTTCATGAAAGTAAACTTTTCAGGTTCACCATTAACTTTTCTTCTTTCAATCTTTGAAAAATAGTTCTAACATGTTCTAAATGTTCTTTTGCTTTACTGAAAATTAAAATATCAAAAAGATAAAATATGAAAAACTTACCAAGATAGGGCTTCAACACCTATTTAATCAATATCATGAATGTACTGAGTGCATTTTTCAATCCAAATGGCATGACCAGCCACTCATACAATCTGAAATTAAATCATCCATTTTGAGCAATGGGAATCTATATTTAATAGTAATCTTATTAATGTCATGAGAGTATGTACACATCCTCCATTCACCTCCCTTCTTAGGTGCTAATACAATAGTTACAATGCATTGAATGAGACTTTCCCTAATCAAACCCTTGTCAAACAACTCCTGGACTTGTCCATTTATTTCTTCATTCTCTTATGGAAGCATCCTATAAGGTACCTTTTTTGGAAAACTTGCACCTAGAATCAAATCCATGCAGTGACTGATTTCCCTCACTGGTGGTAATCCATCTGGTAACTCCATCATTATGCCATCATACTCATCCATTAATTCTTGAATTTCTACCAAACAATTTTCTTCCCTTTCTATTGTCATGTTTTGAGGTGGTCATGTTACCACTGCATAACAAAAATAATCCTTCTTTAGATCCTTTAGGAACTGCTTTCCCATGAAAAAAACACACCATGGAAGTACCTTCTATGTATTTATCCTTATCCTTCATGGGATGTAAATTAAATTTCTAATCATCCTTCTTAATGGTATATGTATTATTCTTACCATCATGAAAAAATTGATAGTCAAATTACCATGGTCTTTCCATAAAAATATGACATGCATCCACTAACATTACATCACAAAGTACTTCATCCTTGTATTTACCAATATGAAAATTAACCACACATTGTTCTCTTACCACTAATTGATGCTCCTTCTACAACCACAAAACCTTGTATGGACTGGGATGCTTCATTCTTTTTAGCTTCAAACTCCTCACCATTTCATTAGACACAATATTGTTTGTGCTGCCCCAAACTACAATTACTTTATAGCACTTACCAGCTGACTTGCATTTGGTTATGAACAAATTCCTTCTCTCTATTGGTTATGCCTCTACCTTCTCAGGACTTAAAAAAATCTTCCTTATCGTCAAGGATTCTCCGTTTGATGGATCTTCCCCATTCTTTGAATTTTCCACCATTTCCTCTTCCACTTTGGCCACATGCACTCTAGCCTCTTTTCCTTTACCTCCACCTTGAACTTGTGGGAACTCAAAATACTTGTTCTTGATCTCTCCACATTTTTAGCATGTAACAATGAACCCTTTACCTCTTCCTCAGGATGACTCTCCTTTTCTTTGAAAATCTCCTTTGTCTGCTGTGTCTTGATAGGTACCCTCTTCATTATGTTTGGTAGAATTTCATCTTCCACCACTACTTTGTCTTCAACCACAGGCATTTCTACCTCTACCCCTATTATTGCTCTATTGTTTTTTGTTTAATTTATCTTTAGATTTCAAGGCACATTGATAAGAATCTTCCATGTTATGCAACTTGAGAAAACTTATTTCATCTTGAATGGACACTCGCAAACCATTGAGGTATCTTGTAACTTGCTCAGCCTCATCTTTAGTGTGGTCTACTTCAATACTCAATCAATATAACTCTTCAAAATACTCCTTGACACTAGACTCTCTCTGCTTCAAATTCTATAGATTCCTAAATAGAATTATCTGATAGTCCATGGGAATGAAATTTTCTTTCAGTTTGTTCAACATGCGGTCCCATGATCTTATCTTCTAATTACCTCTTCTTTTTCTATCAGTCTACAAATGATCCCAACATAGGGATGCATTCTCCTTCAACTTTGTGCAAGAATATTTCACCTTCTTATCATCTTCAGTGCCTTGAAATTTGAAGTACTTCTCCATCTCAGTAATCCAATCTAACAATTCATTAGAATTCAAGTTCTCTTTATACTCAGGAGGGTCAAAATAGGGTATGGTATTTATTCTAGTTAGGGCTCAAATGAACCTCTTTTCTCCTTGATCAAGTTTTTTTTGTTCTCCTTCAACTTCAACATGTTCTTCTTCTTCATCACTCACATTATTGACACATGATGACCTCTTCACTGTGCATTCTCAACAAGCTCTAGTCTAGTCGTAATCCCTCTTAACATATCCATCAAGACATGATTTTTTTCTCTTCACACCCCTCATCCTCTATGTCATCCTCTTTGTGCCATCTTACAAGTCCTCACTACAACTTTAGGTTCCTTATCTCTTGCCCACCCACAACAAATTCTCTATAGGAATTTGTAATTGCTTGACACCTTCCCAAGAGAAAACACTACTTTGAGACCACTTGATGTAGTTGAGACAAGAGGACCTTATCAAGCCATCACAATCTTGTAGCCAACACAAATTATAACACACACATGAAGATCAACCGAATGCACAAGAGAACAATATTTTCTCTTTATTCAATAATAGAGATACATGCAGGAAAATTCTCAATTAGAGAGAAATTATATTCTCCACAGAATACTACTTCCTATTCTCCATGCTCCACCCTCCTTACCAACCCACCTTTTCTCTATCTCTCACTATCTCTTTATACTATATTCCTCCCTCCATGTCGGACTTGTCATTCTTCTCTCCTTTTTGTTTTTGGTACCTTTATGTTTTCTAATGGTCACTCAAATTTTGTTGGCTTTTAAATGGTTGTTTGGAAAGTCAATTCTAATCCATTCATAGTAAAGTGGTTCCAATCATTTGTTGCATGCCCATAAATCCATTTGAGCTAGTCGATTATAAACAATCATGCAAATTGATGAATGCTATCATGCCATGTGTCACCACTAGGTTCATCTATTCTACCAACTCACCACTCATACAACCCTCTATTGTTACCTTTGTATTATTCTTCAAACATCAGCCCAATGACCTTCAAGCATTCCAATCCACCATCATTCCTGCTTCAACAGGGTCTGATTGGGTCCCCACAGAAAACTAGAGTAGAGATTGATGCGGTTGTGCCTTGTATATACTTTTGATGCCATCTCCCACTAACATTGCATGTCACCTTTGTAGGTCCCACCAAACATCAATAGTCATAATTCATTCTGCTAGCCTCTACATGATTTATCCAAAATTCATCAAAATCTCAGTGGAAGTGACAATCACCATCGGATCTCCTAAACCATAATTGTTGATTGCATACTTCACTCTTCATTGTTTAACGGGGATTTAGACATGTTCCTGAAAACACCCCCATCCTTTAAAGTGCAATCTTGATAAGTTCACCGAAATAGACAAAAAAGTGATAGCACTACAAGGTGAGGAGTTAGCGAGTTTATCAAAATAAGCAAAACATCACCTAAGTTAGAGAAACTTACAAAAATGTCTCCCAAGATATGACTTAGCTGAATTCTTACATGCATTGGTCTTATTTGATCAAACAACACATAAAAATGATGGAAGATTGTTCTTGGCCCTAGATGCTCCTGCACCAACAATGGATGTGTCACCATCTTCTTGTAGTGTAGGAAAATGTATACCTTTTTCACACTAAATTTTAGAATAATTAATATTAAATTGATCCTAATGTTGCCTTGATTTGGTGTTGTAATGTGTTTTACACATTTATATTAGGTCTAGGGCCCTTTTAACCTAAATGAACCTAATTGTAGATTATTTAGTGTGTTGTAAAGTGTATCTTTACACTTTCATACTAATCTAGGGCTTCATTAATTAATTGGGCCTATTTATGCCTTATTCTATCCTAATTTACATCCATAAGCCTTATTAAATATACTTTTCTTGAGATATTCCTAAGACTTAGCAAATAACAAGTCATAATTCAATGTTTTAGGTGATATCTTCAAGATCTAGAGATCTAGGACTCATACGCCACCTTGGGTAGATGAGTCCCACCTAGGTCTTGGGACCTAATTTCAAGTTGCACTTTAAACAAGACACTCCTTGAAATTTGTGTTCAAAGTTTTAGGTACTGGGCCTAATATGCCACAACTAGCATATCATTCTAATTTTAACCAACAACTACTTTAAATAAAATTCTTTGTAGGATATTATTATGCTAGATCTGATATCAACTTGTAGTGTTGTAATTTTGGGAAATTTAGAATAAACAAGTATAAATACAAGGTTATTTAACATGGCTTCATCCTAGAACTTCATAAGCAATCAAGATAAATTTCACTAGTTTAAAAGAGAATTCTATTGGTTATTTTTAAGAACCAAACTTAGTCTCATCATATGCCTATGAATTTTCCATAATTTAATAATCACTAAGGGCAAGAATTGGCCAATGAACAAGTAAACGCTTGTTATGCTTCTACCTCTACAGTTCAGGCTCTATGGGACCTAGGACTATAATCCCTACAATGTTCAAATGATATTATTTTTCCATTTTATGATGGACATTGTGACAAATAGATTTCTTCCCATGAGCTATTAACTAGATAAAATCCTTAAAAGGTTTGGCTGACCCTTAAGCAAATTATAAGCTAAACAAAGGAATGACAAGTACTTCATAATACATTATTGCAATGAATAGTGTGTAAGTGATTTTTTATTTAGATTTGTGTCTTTTTCAGGTATATAGGTTGGCTCATTTTCATCTAGGATGAGAAAATTAATAGACAAATGTTTTATCCAAAGGTAACAAAGTCTTATTTGTAACAAACTATAATACATTAGCATTTAAAATAAAAATTTATAGGACATTGAGATATTGCTTTGAAATATGCAACTCATTGTGTCTGGAAACAAAAAGTACTTAGTAATCCTTGGATTCCATCTCAAAAACCCATGATTTCATTTAAGCATTTAATCAATTCTTGTAAGGAAAGCTTAGGTGCGGAACAAAATTTCATAATGCCAAAACCTTAGGGAAGAATGCAGATATGACTTTAAATTTTACAATTACAGTCCAATAAGATGCACATGAAAAGAATTAATAGAAAAGAGAAAAT